>PVJL010009035.1:15582-60865 GCA_004026885.1 Lyroderma lyra | reverse complement strand
GGAAGGGAGGGAGGGAGATGGCTTTCCTTCCTTTCCTATCTCATGCCCCTTCTTCCACTTCTGCCCCCTGAGCTCACACTTCAAAATGAACTTCTCCAATATCACCAGTCCCTTGAGACTCCACCCTTTGGCTCCATCTTGGCTTGGCCTTCTCCTTGGGAGGTGTCTTTGTGTCTCTCCTCTCCTCAGGAGGACACCAGTCATACTGGATGAAGGTCCCACGTTAATTCAGGATGACCTCCTCTTACCTTGATCCCATGGGTGAAGACCCTATTTACAAAGAAGGTGCCATCCACAGGTGGTGGAGGGTAAGAATGAACATGCGTGTTGGAAAGGTGTGATCAAATCCACTACACCGTTCTTTTGAAGCTGAAGGACGGTTATAATTTCTCTCTATTTTTATGTGCTGCAGCATTTCACATCTTCATGTGTAAAGCAGTTTCTACACCTAGAGTAATTTACTTAGGATAGATTCCCGGAAGCGGAATTCCTGGGTCAAAGTATGCAAATGAGCATTTTAAAGTTCTACAGATTGCGTTGTTTAAATTGCCATTGGTAATATATGACAGTGTCTGTTTCGCCTCACTTTTGCCATATTTGGCATTTTTAAAAAGATATATATACATAAAAGGGCTGATCTGTAAAAAATAATATCTCAATGAGCACGATGGTTAAACATTTTCTCATATTTTATTTGCTTTTCTCTTCTTATTGAATTTTCTTTCTTTCCTTTGCTGACTTATTGTGGGAGTCCTCTGCTTTTTCTTATAAGTCTGTTTCTCACAGTTGTTGAATTATTTTTCTTAATCTGCTAGTTATCATTGCTTTTCATTTTGCCCTGCAAAAATTTCAGTTGATATGTAATTATCTGTAAGAGTGACTTTCACAATGTGGACAAGTATAACAGAGACACGAACCCGTCCAGGTGGGTCAGCCTGTGCATGGTATCAGCATCTGCCTGTCCATCTGTCCCTCTGCATTACTTTATCATTCATGACAATAGGACATGTTCTCCCTCCAAAGCGAGGGAATTTAGCTGAATCCTCTTCTAATTTGTATTCATATGTTATATTCTCTAATGAACCAGAAATGCCTTTTGGTATAATTATTTTAATAAAATAATTATTTAAATATATTGTGTTCCAAATTGTTAGCTGATTGTCCTAATCTTATGTATAGAAAAACCCTAGCTTTTCTGGCAATGGACTGGCGATGAATTCTTTATCATATATTAGAATATGATATATAATAAGATCCTTTTCTGGGTTATTGTCTCTGATGTTATTTTTACACCACTGTCACATTATTTGTGATTTTATAGCTCTTTGAAATACAATGTATTTCCCCTTTAAAATTTTTAAAAATATCCTGTTTATTCTTTTGTCAAAGTCAGGTTAGGATTTGCATTAAAATTGTAGCAAGCCACACATGAATGTAAGAACTTTAATCTCAGCATCAAGTCTCTCTCCTTATATAGATGTCACCATTTCCATCTCACTTTAAAGTCTTGTAGGTTTTCTTTAGCTAGGCCACACGGTTTTGATCAGAATTATTTGTGATCAGAATTATTTGTGATATATCATTTTTGATATTAATATTACTGGAAATAGGATTTAAAAATTATTTTATACATTATTTCTGGTAACTTTTATTTTTTAGCTTGGATTCAAGCTCTTACATTTTATTAAATTGTGATAGTTTCTACTACATGCCTCTGGACTTTATGAGTATATAAGTACATGACCTATGAAGAATATTTTTTTTCTCTTTTTAATATTTATCTTTGTTTTTTATTCCTTTTTCCCCTTTGGTCAGAATTTCACGAGCAATGTAAAACATGATGATAAGCAGCTTGCTTTTTTGGTTCTTGATTTTGAGATTTTATGTTTAAGTGACTGTCAACTTTTGTGAAGCACATTTTCTTTTCATGATAAGCATCTTTTCTTATATTCCTCCCTGAATTTCTAAAAATAGAAATTGGTCACAAGTTTTATAAAGTGACTTTGCACCATTTATTTAAGTGATACAGTTTTTGTTGCCTTTGACCTAATTGCTGTAATATCTGATAATAATGGTTTTCTTATTTGCAAACCATTGTCGAAGTCCTTCATTATATCCTGGTGGATGTTAGGAAAAAATACAATTGAATCACACTTAATAACGTCACTTTCTTACTTATTAACAATGGGTTTATTATTGATTAAGAATAGAACATCAGCAACTATTTATTATTATAGACCTTATTTCGAATAAAAAATTTGCATGACTCCGAGAGTTTATCTGGAAAATCGACCTTGGGCTGTTCAAGATGAAGATATTCTTCATTTATTTACTCATCAGTGCAGGCTCTCATTTATCCCTTGGATGTAAACTCACAACTAGTTTTTGAGCCGTTTCTAGGCAAGCTCAGTCTCTGCTTCCAGAAAGACTGGAGTATCCTGGCTGTGCTACTTACAGACTATGTGAACCCTGAAATGCCTCAAGTTTCCTCATCTGCAAAATAGGCCTGATAAGTAGCACCTGCCTGAGGCTGCACATGAATATGGCGCCTGTCTGTCTCCTAACAGTGTCTGCACACGCAATCCTGAATGCCTGTCGTTAGGACATTATTATTACGTCCTGGAGACAAAGGTGATTGGGCCTGGGCCTGGGCCTGCTGCTGGCGGGTGGAGGTCACGTGCCAACGGTGGCTCATTTAGTCCTTCCCGGGCCTCCACTTCCCCACCTTTCGTATTACTCACGATCTCTGGAGTTCAAGTCCATTCCCTTTCCTGTTCCCTAAGTCTGTACACACACTCCCCTTATCCCTCCTGTCAAGTCTGCTGGTTAAGTACCAGACTCCTTTGAAGATTATAGAACCCACAACCCCATTGCTATGTCACCTGTGCCATGATATTCTTGGTCATTAAGTTGTGGTGAGTACACTTTTTTGGGCAGCTTTCTATTAAATGTCATATTCAATACCCTGAGCACCCACTTGTAAGCGTGCCCTCGCTTGGCTTTTTCTGCATGCATCAGCAGCCTCAGCTGCAAGATTCAGAACATTCAGGTAGCTTCACTTCCCCAATGCCGCCCTGACTCCCCTTTGCACAAGCTAAGTTTCAGAGGTCTTGGCCTTGATCGCCTTTTAACAAGTGCCCTCTGCGTTGAACATGCCCCATCAGTCTCACCAGGGATGGCCGGCTGTGGTTTTCCTGGTGATCGCGATGATTGACTTTATTTTGCAAGTATGACTTACCGTTCTGACCTCTCCACCTCTAGAGAAGCTTAGCTAAGTTGTCTTGTCTCCTTGCCCTCTGCTCCAACCCTGGATAATAAGTCGCATTTCAAAGGGCCCCCAGTTCCCACCGGTAACTTAGATTTCTCTGGCAGCTGAATCGTGTCAGTCTCAGAAACCAGAGGTTTGTTATGCATATTGTGTCAGCTGCAGACATAATTCACTAAGCTGTCCCAGACTCAGGATGTCACCGAGTGATGCTTCAATTTACCATCTCCCGGAGGTCCTGTTGACAAATAAAAGTGCTGAGTGGAAGTGAGAGGGTTTCAAAGGCTTGGGGCGCGTTCTTCAGCCCCTTGGTTCACCCCCACATATATGGGTCGTGCTGTGTGCACCCAAGATTTCTAAGGCCAATTAACACGTTAGAAACTGCCAAGCTTATTGACCTGCAAAATCACTGTATTTACTGTCACCACCATTTCTCATAATACTGAAGCTGTCTCCACAGCTTTGTTGAAAACCTACCAGTGACAAGGTCATTTATATATTATAATTATTGAGCTGAACTATTTTTAATTGTGGCCAGCGGAGGCAGTGGGTTGTGCAGTTTGGGAAAGGAGGCCAGCTGGGAATTAGCATTTCTTTGATCACCAGGCTGCATGAGTTGCTTTGATCCTAGAGACAACAGTTCATAAAAGAGCCTGGTATCTTCCCCAAATTTGCAGGTAAACAGAGGAATCATTTGGAGTGATTAGGGAATGAACCATTCAGATCTGAGACAATGGTGTGCTTTGAAAGGGATTTAGAAGCCTATTGATTAACATAGCAAAGGGGATTAGGTCTGTAAAAAAACATGACTTTAGTCCCTGGAGAAGGTGCATCAAGAGGTCACCAGCTCAGTCCTCTGTGGTTGGCCTTGCAGGTCCTGCATGAACCCTTCTGTGGGGTCCTCATGGGGTTCAGGCAAATCAGTCTAAAAATGAACATCACAGGGAACCTTGAAGGGAAGAAGAACTCATTAAAAGAAGGTGCTTGGACCAGTAGAAAGCACGCAGGCTTCGGGGTCGGGGAATCTGAGGTCAAATCCTTGCCTTCCCATTTATTATGGGTGGGTCCAGGGGGCTAGTTGCTTAACCCCTTCCGTACCTAAGTACCTTATCTGTACAAATCGGACATAAATATACCAATGGTCATTTTTAAGGTTTAATCACTTTTTGAGAAAGGAGCTGAGGCTAGGCATTTGGGGAAAGAAGAAAGTACGAGGTCATCCCAAAGCAGGACAGGAAAATCTTCCTGCTCTACCCAAGAGGAAGCTTTGTAATGTTTTTCCTCCGCATGCAACTGTCATAGAACTGTTTAATAGAACACTTGATTTTTCCAAGCATATTGTTTTAAAGTGATGTTTAGAATTATGTCCTGATGGGACTTGTTTGAACATTTAGATGCAAGAAATCCCATTTGTTCATGAGCTTTTGGGGGTTGTAGTGGGTACTGCCACATGGGGGGCACCATAGAACCACTGTAGGGCCCACTTTAGTGACCTCATTTTGCCTTGCTCACCTCTTTAAAGGTCCCATCTCCAACTCTGGTCATGTTCTGAGGTGCCAAAAGTTAGGACTTCAACCTAGGAATTTAGGGGGCATAGTTCAGCTCACTATGCCTACAATGTGTCAGGTGCTGGGTGAGCATTGGGGTGTCATGTAGACCAGACTCAATGACTGCTTTGGAGGTCCCAGTCTCAGTCATTCGGTGAGACTTCCAGTTCAAGGTCAGGCCAACATCTCAGTGTTGCACAGTCCACTGGACAATGGAGTCTGACTTCTCCCTCCGACTCCTTTTTGCAACGCTGAATGTAACTTTGTGTCAAGACTCTGTACACCTCTGGCTTCGAGACACACAGAGCAGTCAAGTCCAGTTCTTCTCTCCCTGTTTGACCGTTTCATCTCTCTGTCTTCTTGAACCAGTTTCTATGTCCAACCTTTCACCACCTGTGTTCCTGCAAGTGTATATGGTCAATCCACTGTTTTGTTTTGTTTTTTCCGAATATTCTCTTTGGAGCCTCAAACTTCCACCACCCTTACTACTTAAAAGATGGTCAGCATCAGCTGGGAGCTTCTTAGAAATGCTGAATCTCAGGTTCTTTCCTAGCTCCACTGAATTGTTACCTAGATTCCTGGCAAGACCCCAGGTGATTTGCAAGCCCATGAAAGTATAGGAAGCATGTTCTACTGACGTCAGCTCCCAACGCCTACTGAACACGTGTCAACCTCTGACCTTCAGCGTTCAATCTTCTATCAATGCCCCACTCCTGTGGGCAGCTGCCTGCTGAACATGTCCCATGAGCATAGCCAACTCAGTGTGCCCCACTGAGCCCCTAGTCCGTCTGCCTCAGCTGTCCTGCTTCCTGCATTCTCCTTCCGGGGGTGGAGCTTCTGTCCATCCAGCCCCATCCCCCGCCCCCACAGCCATGCAAACTCCTCTTTTGTATCGTCCTCCTGCATCCCATCAGGTCCTGCTAGCATTTTTCTTTAAAAAAATTCCTCATCTCAGTCTCTCCTCTCCTTTTTTTACTACACCTGCTTTCCTCCTTTGACTAGATTTGTTGGCATGCAGCTTCTTCTTATGCCCCAATGCCTTTATCTGGAACCCCACTGCTCCCTTGTTGCTTGGCAACACTCACTCACTCTTGAAGACTCAGCTCAGGAATCCTCTCCCGAACCATTTCCTCACCCACAGCCCCCCGCCCCCCCGAATCCTTCCCTCTATTCCCTAAGTAAGTCCCTGCCTCAGTGCCCGCACCTGTGAAATGGGAAGACTAGAAATGCTTTAAGGAACAGATAAGTCAAGTTCACGGAGCTGTACCTGACACAGGGTGAAATAAATGTTGCCTAATTGTCAGCTATTATTTTAGTACCATTGCAAGTTCCGGACAGGTAGGTGCTCCGGAAATGAACTTTCCCTTCTCCTCGACCAGGGTTTCTGAAAGCATAGGCAGGTGCCCACCAGCATCTGAGTCCCCCCCGGTGGTGGGAAGGGCCTGAGGTGGTCTCTGGTCTGAGAAGCCCAGCCTGGACATGACCTCTTGGGAGCAGGGACTGTGTCTGAGGCTGTGACCCCCAGATCCACCTCCTCTTTTGGCCCATCGTGGGTGCTTCTCAAATATTGATTATGCCAGGAGACAACAAAATTGTAAGTGGAAGGGGAAGGAGATATTATTCAGGGTATGGTATTAAAAAAAAATACAAGCTCCAAAGGACTTTGGGGGCATTTCCTAATTGGGGAAGCTGAGGAGGAGAGTACTGTCAGCTTGGCTGATTTATGGTTTTGAATTTGTGCCCAGAAGCTGTTTGCAGAGACAGTATTTTTAGAAATGTGAAGATAAATACAACTAAATTAGAGAGATGTGTCAAGTATTTTTTTCCCTTTGTATTAAGACCATCCTCTGACCATTACAGCTTAGGTAATGACAACTCTTTGAATGATGAGGCCATATTTTCTAATTGAACAATCAAGCCTCTTCAATCATTACTTTAGTGACGATAGGGGTCAAAAGTCTAGAACCTAAAGGAAAAGGAATTTTAAATGGACAGAAATGACAATAAAATGGAAATATTTTCCCTTGACTCTTTCTATAATTCTTCATGGCCTGAGTGGATGTCTATTCTCACATTTAAACATATTTTCTTTTGCCACTTGATATAAAACAGCCTGTGGAGTAGAAAAAGTACACACACACACACACACACGTGCACACACATGTAAACACATGAATCAGGCAGCCCTGCCTGGGTTTGAATCCTAGCTTACCAGTTGTGTGGCCTTAAGCAGGTCTCCTAACCTCAGAATCTTAGTTTTTCTTTCCTTCAAAAAGCTTTGGGGAACTAAATTAGATAATATATACATAATGAGTATGCTTTTCTTCATTATAATCAAGGTGTAAAAAATGTTGCCTTAATTTTCTTTTCTAAACCAAATCAAATCTGGCTAAATGAATCCATTCCAGAGGTGGGTGAAAAAAAAAATCCAGCTTTTAGTGACTCCTTCCTAGAGTTGTTTCAAGAGTTGGACGGAGGAGCAGCTAGGGGAATTTCTCAGGCTGAGACAGCATTCTGAGTCTTGCCCAGGGCCACCTGGTGCAGAGCTCTGCTGGGAGTGCCCCCTCCCTTCTCAAGAGCTCATTTAGCTGTGGGGCTGCTTGTCTCAACTCCAAAAGACCTGGAATTAAACACACCATCTCAGGCAACCGTGCAACCAAGCCAATCCAAGGTTTTGCTACTATTGGTTATGATGTCTGGGATTTACTTGAGCATACTTCAGAATACAAAATGTGACTATGTGTGTGTGCACACACGTGTGTGTGTATATGTGTGTACGTGTGTGTGCGTGTGCGTGCGGGCATGCACGTGTGTGTGTATATGTGTGTACGTGTGTGTGCGTGTGCGTGCGGGCATGCACGTGTGTGTGTGTATGTGTGTATGTGTGTGTATGTGTGCATGCGTGTGTATGTGTGTGTGTGTGTGAAGCCATCATCTACATGCTGCTCAGTTCTTAATGAGGAGAGCACACTCTGATGGATACAGTCACAGACTTCTGCTGTCCATCTTGCATCAGTAACTTCGTCCTTGTTGGATAAAACTAGTAAACATCCAAGATGTTTCTTTTGCTGGTGAAATTAGAGTATAATGATGCATATTCAAAATGAACTCTCAGTGGTGACATGAAAGATACATGGATCAAATGAAACATTTTGGAGCTCCTCCTCGCCATGGCACGAATCCCACAAGTCCTCGGGCCTGTGCCCTTAGGCATGTCGCCCTAGGTTATCACATGCTCACTCTCTGTTCCTATTTATACCACCTCTCTTCTTTAAGAGTTAGCCCACAGCTTCCTCCTCAAGGAAGACTGCACAGCTCACAAGTATGAAGTGCTTACTTGATATCCCTGATATCAAGCATGCAGCCCCCATGCTCCCTCCCCTTGCTCTCATTGCTGGACCAAAAGATGGTGTGACCTGCAGGTGTCCCACTTTGAAAACCGTGACTAGGTTTCCACGTGGTCTTCATGTGTCTCTTTAGCTGCTAACTAGTTTGGAGAACTGTTGATTCTAACTCTGAGTCCTTGGATAGATGACCCTGGGATTCAGGTAAGGTATGTCACCTCTCTGAGACAGTTTCCTCATTTAAACAATGGGGAGACAGGCAATAGAACCTGTCTTGTTAAATGCTCAAACTATTTAACAACTAGTCCAGCAAAAATACTAAACAAGCAGTATGGACACCCCATGGAGGCCCCCTACTGTGCTCAATAACCTGAGGACAGCAGTTTATGGGGTCTCTCAGGAGCGCTCAGGGCAGTGCTGTCGGTTAAGCCTTTCTCCTCTATTTTTTAGATTCTCCATGGATGGACTGTGGCCATGAACTTGGAGTGAGTAGGGAGTAACTTGGAGGATGGGACTAAGAAGGGAAGTTGGAAGGTTGGTGAAAGCCCAGGAGACCCATTGGGAAGATCTTGCCTTGAATAACTACGAGGAAATCGTAGTCGAAACCAAGTAACTAGAGGGAGGTCAGGAAACTGTACTGAGTGGTCACTCGGTGCCAGGCACTTGTTAGAGGGTAGTCTGTGGAGCTGGGTGGCCTGGCTTTTCAAGCTTGGGAAACCTTTCTAGCCTCTATGTGACTCTCTTTCTCTGTCTGTAAAAATGGGGATAATAATAGTATACACCACATTTTGATGTTGTGAGAATTAGGTGAATCTGGGTTAAGTACTAGAACAGTGTCTGGTAAAAAAAAATTGAGTATTCAATACATGTTGTCTATTAATATAATCATTGATATTATATTTGAACATTTTAGTTCATGTTATTAAACCGTGAGTTTTGTCATGGCTTCTATTTCATAAACTAAGAAATTGAGGTTGACAGAGGTAGGGGACTCAGTCAATGATCACACATATTGAAGGTCTGATTCAGGGTTAAAACCCAAATCTTTTTGACTCCAAATTCAAATATTCCTGTAAGTCCTTACTTAGGAAAAAAGTGGTAGGTCATGTTACATGAAATGAGATGGGGATGGAAGCCGTTCTCGTGACATATGTGACAACCACTTCATAGTATCTGACCAAGTGAAACTGAAAACAAAACAAAACATAAAACTTAATAAAACCCCAGCTCAGGGCAGCTTACTACCTCTCTGTAAGTGAGGATGGGGGTGCAGGAGACAGGTAGAGGCATGCTAGAGGCAGTGTGTAACACTTGTGAGGGCGGGTTGTTAGATTATCAGGAATTTTGCCAACCAATTGACATACCCATGGGAGTTTGACATTGGCCTTGCTAGGATACTTACACCATGGAGATTGACAAACATACTGAAAAGATAAAAGCTAATATAAATGGTTAACTATGATAGAGGAGTGAGGATGGAGGGATAGGGAATACAAACACGATTTGTATGAATAGACCCTTGTATATTGTTTGACCTTTAAATCATGCAAATACATTGGCATTTAAAGCATTTTTAAAAAACACCTGGAAATAAACAAACAAAAGAGCCTAAATATATGCCAGGTTGCCAGTATGGCCACAGAGAGAACAAACTTATTTCATAGGGTTTAGAACACTGTAATTTTTAATAGGAAATATTCTAAGGATAAAAAGAAACTACAAAGTAATTGTAAACGCTCATAAATGTTTTCATTGTTTATGGTAATTTTAGCATTGATAGTCTAAACCATTTCTTCACAATGTTGGTTAGAACAAATAAATAATCATGTTAATATTCTTAGAAGTCATCATTTTCAGCGTAAGGTGCAATTATAAAGTGAAAAAAATTGTTGAAGTTGAACACATGATGTCTCTCTCTCTCTCTCTCTCTTTCTGTTTTTCCTAGCTCTATCCATGGAAATAGGAGCAATTAGTACCTCCTAGCATCCAGATTATGACCTCTAATTTCATTTCCCATTGAAAAGAACTAAAGATTCTTAGAAAAAATGGTAAATTCTGGATCTCGGGCCAAGATGAACTAGAAACATCTTGTGTCAAAAGCAAGAAAACTTTCAAAGTTTAGTAGTGCAACATAAAAAAAGACCCAGAGGTCAGCTTAAAAAGTGTCATAAAATGTTATGAGAATTTGAACATAAAAATAGTAATTATTATAGATTAAAACATTTAATCAACAAAAATCTATGAGAACATAATAGTTAAAAACAGAGGACAAAAAACTTCATTTGCTATCATTTGAGACAGTTTTAAAAATGACTGATTACTTTGAAAATTGGTAATGATATGGACAGGGATAAACATTTATCCTACCTTTCCCATAGGACTTATGTTTTGATGTTACTGAATAGACTTAGAAATCTCTATTCTCAAAGAGGCTATTAACTAATAAATAGGAATGGAGTGATGGAATTTTAAAATCTCATCTTACAAAATTCTTAGAAATATTGATTGAAGCAAAGATTTTCTACTGAATATTTGAATACTGCCAAAGAAATATCTCATAGGTTGCTTTCTGAACACAAGCGAAAAATAACCATGCACAACGCCTTGGGTGGGTAGGAGTCAATCGCAGCCTTCCTAATGATGAGTGTGTTAGTTATCAGGGCTGCCATAACAAAGCACCGTGGACTCGGCATTTAAATAACTGATATTTATTTTCTGACAACTCTGGGGGTTATAAATATAATATAAAATGTCAGTAGGATTAGTTTCTTATTTCTCCTTGTCTTCTCTTCCTTGTGTCTTCACATTGTCTTCCCTTGGTTTCTGTCTACATCCTAATGTTTTTTTTATAAGAATCCCAGTCATATTGGATTACAGCCCACTCTAATGGATTCATTTTAACTCAATTACCTCTTTAAATGCCCTATCTTCATATGTAGTTGCATTATGAGGAACTGAAGATTAGGACTTCAACATACAGATTGAGGGTAGCGGTGGGGGGCAAGGGGCACAATTCAGTTATAGATGACATCCTGTAGATAGCTGCCTTCCAGCTGTGTTCTCGGATGAAACTGAGGAGGGGGAGGGGAAAGAATGAAAGAGGGAGAGGGGAAGCCCTCCGGCTCTCTTCCTTTAAGGGCACTAATTGCATCATGTGGGCTCCACCCTCATGACCTCATCTAACCCTAATTACCTCCCAAAGCCCACCTCTCCAAATACCATCACACTGGGATGAGGGCTTTGGCATATAAATTTTGGGGGGACACAATTCAGTCCATAGCAATCTCTTTAAAGCAGGGGTTCTCAACCTTCCTAATGCCGCAACCCTTTAATACAGTTCCTCATGGGTGTGGTGACCCCCATAAAATTATTTCCTTTGCTACTTCGTAACTGTAATTTTGCTACTGTTATGAATGGTGATGTAATATCTGATATGTGTTTTCCGATGGTCTTAGGTGACCCCTGTGAAAGGGTTGTTCGATCCCCAAAGGGGTCATGACCCACAGGTTGAAAACCGCTGCTCTAAAGGATAATTGTGGTGGTAGGTACATGAACCTACACGTGATAAAATTATGCACAACTAAACACATGCGCCCCCCGCCCCCCCCAACCCAGTACAAGGAAAACTGGAAAAATCTGAGTAAGATTGGTGGTTTGTATAAATATCTTTATGCCTGGGGTGATATTGTACCATAGTTTTGCAGGATGTTAGCATTAAAGGAAACTAAATACAAGGTACTTGGAATCTCTGTCTATGTCTTACAATCTATAATTATCTCAGAATTAAAAGGTTAATTAATAAAAGATAATTTGCTGTTCAAGCAAAACTAGAAACAAGGGAATGTTGATTTATAGCAGTACGTGAAAGTAAAATGGACAGCATGGATGTGGGAGGGGGAACGTTGAGGTGAACTGTTGGAAGTTTCTTACACTATACATGAAATTGTATAAAATCACTTGAGGGTAGACTGTGATAAATTCAAGCTGCATACCGGAAACCCTAATACAGCCAGTATAATAACACAACAAAGGGCTATAGCTTATAAGCCCAAAAGGAGATACAATGGAACCATAAAGATATTTCATTCAAAAGTGGACAAAAAAGAAGAGGGGGAAATGGAGCAAAGAATAGATGAAACAAATAGAACACAGATAGGAAGGTGATAGATTTAATCCTAGTTATATTAGGAACAAATTTAGCACAGATTTTCAGATTAGATAAAAACAGATAAGATACATTAATATTCTGAGTATATAAACACACTTTAAATATAGAGACATAAAGAGATTAAAAGCAGAAACATGAAAAAAATACAAAAATTAAGTGATAATCTTCCAGAGCATTGCAGAATTCAGTCCAACTTTAATCTGGGTACTTAATCTTGGAGCGCAAAGTTAGCCAAGTGGCACTGACAATGAGTCTCATCTCTGAAAGCAGCTGAAGGGTTAATACACTAAGTAAAGATTTAAAACATAACACCTGAGGTATTCAGAGCCATTTTCCTAAAGAGGCTGGTGGAGCTACTGAAACAATGTTCTTAAAAGCTTTCTTAGTCCTTCAACTCTCCCAGAGATCAGTTAAAGGAGCAGAATAAAACTTCATGTGATGAAATGAGAAGCAGAGGAGCATATGCTAAGAAGTTAAATGACTGCATGCTCACTAAAATGCCTTCCAAATGCACTGACTCAAGAGAGGCCTCGAAGCCCCACACAGCCCTTCAAATGAGGGGTTTCTGACGGGATCAGATACACGCCAAGTTTGGGAGGCCACGCTTTTTAAATTAAAGTCGTGCAAGCACGAGAAATACTGTGTGCTCTGGAGCTGCTGCTAGTCATTCTAGGACGTGGTAATTATTCATGCTCAACCTCTCTGTATTTCAGCGTCCTGATCTGGACAATGGGAACAAAATTAGTACTCACCTCAAAGGGTTGTTATGAAGAGTAAGTGATAAATTTCATTAGAATGTCCTAGAATGGTGCCTGGTATATAGTAACTGCTCAATCAACGAACTATTCTTAATCTTTTAAACTGCTTCCTTTACATCAAACCTACAGCACCTACACTGTGCTGGGCACTGTGGTGAGACATAGTATAATAGTTAGGGTCATAGCTGCAAAACAATAAAATCTGTTCTTGCTCATTTAGGCAGAAAAGAAATTTATCAAGGGATATGTGTAGCTCATAGAGTCTCTGGAAGGGCTACTACTGGCTAACACTGGCAGCTGTAATGCCAGTTTCTTCCATAGGACTGCCCCAGGGGCCCCTCTGCTCCTGCCACTGGGGTGTAGCTCCTCAGCCTGCAGCCATTACTGAAAGTCAAATGTCCACCTAGCTGGAATGCCTTCCACATGGTGCCCCTTTCTTTAGGATATTACAACTGAACTGAAGTTCTGATTGGAGGAGCCTAGGTCACAAGCTTAGTGGTCCTAGCTGCAAGGCAATCTGGCAATGTGAGTTTCTGGACTTTACCTTGGGATGAGATTCTCCAAAAGCCATGAAAAACATTATTTAGACCTAGTCTTTGTCTTCTAAGCTCTCAGTCTAGTGTTAATGTCAGAGATAAAAGTAAATTATTACAACATCAGGACCAGGGAAGTTTGTGTTATTATCACTGCTGATGTAAGAAACGTCCACACCTGTAGAGAATTTTTATAAGAGTTTATTTGAGCCAAACTGATGACATATGCCAGGGAGCAAGATCTCAGATGCTCTGGAGAATAGTTTTACAGCTTCTTTTATGCATTTGAAATTAAAGGAGAGAATGCAAGGAAGATGACACGGAGGTGGGAGAAGCAAGACAGGTTTGGACTACAGGATAGTGGAAAAGCTTATGTGCTCTTTTGGGGGTGGTTCTTTCAAAGGTGTGTTCACCTACATGCACAGAAACAATGGGCAGGGCTTGTCTGAGGCAGAGATATACCTTTTACTAAAGTAGTTACATGCGTGCTGTGTGGCTACCTACCATAACCTGCCCAGTTAGGAATTCATGATCTGATCACTCTGTGTGGTTATTTTCCATAGATCCCCCTATTTATAGCAAATATTCACTCCCACGCCCCTAGGCATAGAGCATGCTTGATATTAGATGTGCCCATGTGCCTTACTTTTTCTATGCAACTGTGGGTGGGAACGATATTTTGCCATACATAGATTTAAGCTAATTGTATGTTGCTAACCTTCTCTAACTTCTGTATTGTGTCCCCACCCTCTACCATGAGAAGTTAATGGTTCTCACTGGGAGCAGGCTCCTTAGCCTGGGTACTTGAAGGAGAAAACATGTGACTCCGACCCAGAATCATAGCCTGGCAGAGCCACAGCATTTAACCAACTGCTGCTGAAATGTGCCATGAGCAAGAAATACAGGCTTGTGTTTGTGAGCCTTTGCAATCTGGAGATTGTTAGGCAGCCTCATTGCCAACAAAGCTGACTGAGACAGAAATAAAGGCAAACACAGGTATTAGAGCAAGTGACAGAGGAAACCCAGAGTCAGGAACAAGGAACTGGAGACCCCAGGGAAGGCATCACCAAGGAGATGACCTTTGTGAAGAGTTTTAGCGGCACTTAGAGTTTCTCCTGGTAGAAAAGCACAGGGGAGTTTATTTCGGGATGAAATAGTCACGTGCAAAGGCACCGGGAAGTGAAGGGGTCAGGCATGTTCTGGGAAATTCAATGGGTTCACCCCAGCATGTCTCCTAAATTGTAGTAATATGAGTATCACGTGTTATATCTGCAAACCACTAGAACAATTCTATTTAACATTTTTGTTGTTAAATTTATTGGGGTGAACCTGATTAGTAATAATTACATAGGTTCCGGGTGTACAATTCTACAATATATCGTCTACGTGTTGTATTATGTGTTCATCACCCGGAGCTATTTAACATTTTTTTGTTTCAGGTGATTTACTTTCTTATCTTGCTACCTCCCTTAGTATCATTATAAACAAAAATATTTATAAAATCTCAAGTTTGAGAGACTAGTCATTTTTTCTAATACATATTAAAATAAACATTTAACTATTAAAAGTTAAACAACAATTTTTCCATTTACCACCAATGTTGTGTCCCCTGTGCTGTGGCCACACTGCTAGGAGCTTGTGAAATACCCCTTCTCCCCTGTTTTATTACTAATGGAACCCCAAATTGTTTGAGGCAGCCTTGGGCCCAATTAACAATGTTTTCTTTTCACTCCTTTTCAGATAGTCCCTGAGTGCTCATGTGACCCAGTTCTGGCCAAAGAGTATCAGTCCACGGGGTGGTGGTTTGGGGAAGACTGTTGTTTTCCTGATGAGGACAAGAGAGATTTAGCTGGCAAAGTGCATTGGCTTTTTATGACCTTATTGCCTTCCTTCTCTTCTGCAGCGTGGATTCAGTGCCTGCAAACATGGCCGCCACTTATTAGACTACAAGGACGAAAGGCCTGTGCTCAGAACTGCAAAGCCAGAAGCTGGAAGGAGCCTGGTTCTTGTTGCTTTTCAATCCCAACTTGATCTGCAGTTCAACTGTTTAGATGACTGTCTGTGAGCTACAGCCAATGCAATGCAGCTGATACAGATACGTTCTGGAAACCCTGGGGCAGAGCAGAGCACTCAGGTCCGGGAGGCCAGGAGATGGTGCCTCAAAGGCAGACGGGGCCACATCCTGAAGCACCTGGCAGAGCTGGCAAACAAGTGTAAGCAATGGTGTGGAACAGTCTGGAAACCAGGGCTTTTCAGATCGAGGGTTGGCCAGTGCTTGAATGTCAGTGAGGGGCACTGTTACACTGATTTGGGGGTGTAGGAGAACCACAAACTGGAACCACCTACCCTGGCAAGGTAAGGAAGAACAGTTGGGGTGACAAGGACAGGAAGGGAAGGATCCAGGGAGATGCGTGGCTTTTCTTTCTCTTCTAGCCTTCCAGACTCTCTAACACCTCTTATTGACAGAGCCCAACAAGGAACCAGCCAGCAAAGGGAAATATTTGCAGAGTCCCAGCTCTAGCATCATGGACCAGAGTATGAACGGACGTACTTGGAGCCAAAAGCTTATAGTTAATAACCAGCACACCTGGCATTAGAAGAGCTACTTCCAAAAGAATCAAGAAGTCTAGGATTTTTTTTTTTAAATGAGAAAATTTCCTGGTTCTAAATGCTGCTAATTAAATATTTTCTAAAACACTGTGCATCCAAACAAAGTATCCCTGCAGGTCACGTTGCTCGGGGCAATGATCTAGGGGCTGGGGTCTAGATGCCCCCAAATCCCCGCCAACTCTGATGATCTATGGTTCAATGGGCATTTGATTGCATACAACAAAGATAATGAAAGTTCCCTGGAGAGAGACCCCTGTGGGCTGTGGTCCAGGAAGTCTTCCTGGAGGAGGGGAGGCCTGCTAGAAAGCCTGCAGTGAAGCCTTGTATGTTCTTTCTTGTAAACCTCACACGATGTCCCTAGTCAATCACTTGTGGCTTTCTCATCCGATTGTCCTCATGGGACTGCAAATTCTAGTCCCAGCGTTATTTATACTCGAGTGTGAGATTTCCCTGGGTCACAGCTGAGCTCCTGGTCAGGGCCCAAACATGGAGGCCGCCCATGGACCACATCTCCCAGAATGCCTCACAACCACGTAATGACTTTCAGATGGGGGAGCAGTGGGGGCATCTTGAAACTGCTGGGAAACCGTGGCTTTTTACTGAGGTTTTTGGTTGTTGTTCCTATCAAAAGAGGTGAATCTGAAAAATAAGAGTGTTTCCATTTCTAACAGTGTTTGTTTACTGATAAGGGAGGAATAATATCGTGTAATAAATCATCCCAAAATTAAAATGCTAATGC
The DNA here is from genome assembly GCA_004026885.1 of Lyroderma lyra. Lineage (NCBI taxonomy): Eukaryota > Metazoa > Chordata > Mammalia > Chiroptera > Megadermatidae > Lyroderma > Lyroderma lyra. Next base: position 43,901 of record PVJL010009035.1, on the reverse strand, counting down.
TAATCTTAAAGATTTAATAAGGACGATCCTTTAAGTGTGCTTATGCAAATCTAATACAGAATGATTATTAGTGTTTTAAAATTCAGAAAATTATAGCCTGGATCGCTGTGTTGTTCAGGCTAGGGCTTTCTCTAAGGGAAAACATGTTGCAGGGACACTCTGGGTGATGCACTCCTTACTTTGGCTCCTCAGTCTTGCGGGAATCCTGCTCTCCTGAATGTTCACTCCATCCAGCCATCCCCACGAGAGCCTGCTGAAGGTTCCAACTTAAGGAATTCCTGCAGCCACTAAAGCCTGGACTGCTCAAGCTCCCGTGTGAGAATTGCAGTTTGTACCCTGTGTCTGGGCTGGTTGGAATAGGCTGATGATGGTGGAGTCCAGAAGGAATCTACATTCACGGGGTCTTGCCCAGGGAAGTGCTTCTAGACACTTCTCCTTTACATGAGCTGCTGACTTCGAGGTGAATGCCAGCCTATTGCCTGAGCTCCAGCGGTGGTCAATATAGTAACATATGACTAAAAGTGACCGACCCTGAGGATCAGCTGTGGGTGGCCAGCCACCTCCAGGGTGAGTTCAGGTGAACTGCAGCTAAGAGGGGTGCTCCATGATGAGTGGTGGTAACATCAACCAGCCAATTTCTATCTTTGTAGAAATATAAATTCAAGATGAATAAGAGAAGGTAGCTCATTCAAGACTCCTTTCTGAAGCGACAATGAGTTTCTTCTTTGATGTTCTGTTGATTCTCCTTCCTATATATTTCAGCTGGAATGTAATTGTGTGTTGGGTAGTCGATTCATTCTTTCATTCATGTATTCATTACAGTGTCTGATGTGAGACAATTATCTTGCTAGACTCTGGGCATATGACCATCCGTCAAACAGCCTTTACCATCACAGAACATACTCCCTCCCAGTGGGGGAGAGAGACAGTAAAAAGACAACTACAAGGCAGTATGTTAGTTCTGGATGGAGGTAAGCACTGGGTGACATGGAAGCCCAGAGAAGAGGCAACCACCCTGGGTCTGGAGGTATCAGGGAAGCTTCTAGAAGAAGTATGGTATTAACCAAGAACTGAGTTATGCATGAGCTAGCCATGTGAAAGTGGGACTTCCTATGCTATCCTGAGCTTCTTGCAATAAACTTCCATTTCTGAAGGTCATCTGTACATGACTTTGGGTCTCTAAGGAATTTTTCTCTCATTGACCATTTCATAAGTTTGGAGCTTAGTGGCATTAGGAGATAAGTTCTTGACCTAGAGGAACTCTGATCCAAGCTTCCCACCTACCCCTATCCCACGTGTTGGATGTGAATCCACAGGCAGTCACTGTAGAGAAGTCAGAAAAAGACAACGGGTTGCTTGGGCCCCTTAGTGACCTGAACACGTAGAGCTTCATGGCAGGATTAGATCTTAGAGAGTGAAAATGAAGGTGGCATGACCTCAGACCCATAACTTTTGTCCTAGGTCAGCTACCACAGTATGTGCTTTTCCTTGACTATTGATATAATGTGAGATTGCAGATCAAAATCTTATTCAAAAATAATTTTTTAAACAGGGGCACCTCATGAAAACTATTTTTGAAAAGGCATTGTCTCAGGATTGGTGCCCTGTGCTATCACATGGCCCTGCCCATCTGAATCTCTCTGAGGGTTTCACATCTGCCTTTCTTCCCTTTGTGTCTGGTGGGCAGTGTGTGGACATTCTACTCCTCTTGGCAACAAGATCAACCCTTGGATTGGGATCTGATCTGAAAATGGATTCCTCCTTTGAGCAGAAACTCAGATGTTATTACATTAGCTATAAAAATGATGCCATGGTCTGCCTCTGCCCCAAACACAGCAGTTGGAGTTTTATTGTTTAACCATCGGGTACCCACTGCAGCAGGGTTCACAGCTTCACCTCCCTGAGCCTCAGGTTTTTCAACCACGAGGAGCCAAATATAGGTTCTCCGGCCCCTGAGTCCCTTATTTCCCTTTGTCTTATTTCTAAGCGAATCAGGTATCCATGGAAACAGCTGAAGATTAATACTCAAAATAGACGATCATTCATTCCTGCCTGAGCAATACAATGAAAATAAAAATTGTGTTAAGAACAATCTGAACTCTTACAACAAGTTGTAAGGTCTAGTTGCAGGAGAGATGTGGAAGGGAAGAGACCGCCCCTTAAAACATTGTCTTGAGCATAAACGTAGAAGTCATGGAAAGCTAGAGAAAATGTATTTTCATATAAGGAAGCACTGGATTTTGTCGCTTAGTGAAAGCTTCCTAGGACTGGGTCCTGCTGGACTCCAATGGAACCAAGGTGCCATTCATATTTTTATGATAAAGGTGACCCAGGTCAAGCCAATCCTACCGTGACTTTAGCTTCCTAACTAGAGCAGCTGTCAGTAGGTTCTAGCCCACTCTCTTGCTTGGTGTTCTTGGTGGCCCCATCGCCACCTGAGATTATTTACTTATTTTCTTCCTTCCCCAACTAGATTCCCTGGGAGCAATATGAATGATCTGTCTGGATCACCAGCAACACCCGTGGCTATTGGACAGCAGAACACCTTGATGTGCAGTCCTACCAATATCTCACCCAGTAGAGATAAAGGCAGCAGACCATTGTTGCTAGGATATAGGGGACGGGATGCTACCAAACTAGAAGACAACTCACGTCAGTTGCAGTAGAGCGAGAACATGTGCAGATGCAAAAAGACCACTGGACTTTCTCCGGCTATAAACCTGGGGGTTTGAGATAGTTAGATGACTGTACCTGACAGCTAAGATGCAGGAAGATGGAAAATTTGTATTTCTTTGATTACCAGTGGCTTGAACATTTGTCTTATATTTATTAATAATTCATAGTTCTCTATATTGTACCATATTTTTTCCTATTTTTCTAATAGAGTTTTATCATTTTTCTCACTAATAAAGTTATGGGGAACCAAATATATGGTGATGGAAAGAGAACTCACATGGTGAACATATGCAACAAATACACGATGCACTGTAGAACTGTACACCTGGAACCTATGTATATTTTGTTAACCAATGTCACCCCAATAAGTATAACAATAAAAATAAAAATTAAAAATATAAAAATAAAGTTACTTTAATTTTAATAGCAAGGGCAATCTTTTGCCTAGTAGATTGGTGATACTTATTTTTCTAACTGTTGATTACCTTTCGATTTTCATATTATAAAGAAGTTTCAAATGTTTACAATATAAAATCGAATGATTTGTTTCATGAATTGTTTTCAATTGCTTTTATACTTGCAAAGTCAGTCTACACTCTCACATCAGACACATAACAGATCTATATTTTCTCATTTAATACTTTGTTTTACACATTTAGTTTCTTTATTTTTTTTCTCTTATGAGTGCTGACTTTTTACAATTATGTCCTCCTTCCATAGATAACTAATCACGTAAACATCATTTATCATATAATTTTTCCTCGCCTATGGATTTGTGATGCCATTTATGTCATAAACGAAATCCTTGAACATACTATAGTTTGTTTCTGAGCAATCTATTCCAGTTCAACAATCTGTCATTTGTCATAAGTATAATATTTCTTGAGTTACTGATGCTATACAATTCATTTAAAGAGGGAAAAAAATATCTCATCTCCAATTGCTCTTACTTTTCAAAAAGACTTTTTAACAATTGTGCCTGCTTGTATTTCTTAAAGAAATTTAACATCGTATTTGTGACAAAAATTATTTTGGGATGTTGATTGAATATTTATGTTAATTGAAGATGAACTTGCACCTTTGCAAAAACATAATCATAATAGTACTTGGTGTTTCAGAAGTACTACTTTTTGGTGTTCCAAAAATGCTACATAAATGTTATCCCATTGAATTCTCAAAATAATTTTATGAGATAGGTCTATTATGGGACTCATTTGAAAAATGAGGCCTAGAGAAATTATGTCTTTCCAAAAATCATATAGCTGATTAGAGGCAGAGTCAAAATTTAAACTCAGGCCTGTCTCTAGTACTTGTATACAAAATATTCCTTCACTTGCTCTGTGCCATTTTTCTATATCTCAGTAGATTTTTTTTTTAATACAAAGTTTGTACTTTTAAAATTAAGATTATTCCTAGGTATTTTATCTGTTACTTTTATTCATTCTATTTCTCTATGGTCATTGTTGACATATATGAAAGGTGCCAATTTTCATATAATGTACCTGGCCAACTTAGTGATCTGTTAAAAATGTTCTCATTTGAGTGTCCTGCATTTTTACCAGCAAAAGAAATAATATTAATATTGTTAAGATGGCAATTGTCCCCAAATTGATCTACAGATTCAGCACAATCTTCATCAAGCTTTCAGCTCCTTTATTTATTTTGCAGAAATTGACAAGCTGATCCTAAAATTCAAATGGAAGTTCAAAGAACCCAGACTAACCAAAATAATTGTGTAAAAGGAAAACAAAGTTGAGGAACTCATGTTGTCTGGTTTCTAACCTTCCTGCAAAGACTAGATATCCAGATGCAAAACAATGAAGTCAGATTCCTACCTTATGTCATATTCAGAAGTTAACTCATAATGGATCATAGACAAGTGTAAGAGCTAGAGCTATAAAAGACCATATATTACATGTTTCTATTTACATTTCATAATGTCCAGAATAGACAGGTCTGTAGATACAGAAAGTGGATTTGTGATTGACAAGGGCTGGTGTGTGTGTGTGTGGGGGGGGGGAGAGGTGAAAGGAGAGAGAATATGGATGAATAAACAGGGTTTTGGGGCTGTGATAAAATATTCTAAAGTTGACTACAGTTATGGTTGTGCAATTCTGTGAAAGTACAAAAATCCATTGAGTTGTATACCACATTTTTCCATGTATAAGATGCCTCCATGTATGAGACGTCCCCTACTTTTCTAACCCAACATTAAGAAATCAATATCAACCAGTTACTTTCATATACAAGATGACCCCCAATTTTTGGTCTAACAATTTTAGACAAAAGTATCATCTTATATATGGAAAAATATGCTACTTTAAATAGGTGAATAAATAGGTATGCTATAGTGAATTATATCTCAGTAAAGCTGTTGTAAAAAATGATAACTCTATGTTCTTTCTAATATTGTTTTCTGTTGCATTATAAAAGGCCACAGACATAGCATATATCACACATGGAAACATGTTTTTACGAACACTAGGTCTGGTCACTTAATGAATATCTTCCAGGACTGGAGCCTGCTGGACCTCAATGGAACTAATCATGTTTGATTAGCAAAACTTTAATAATGGCTAAATTTATTGAGGTTTCATTATGTGCCCAATACCTTTCCAACTATTTTCTTTCACTTGTATTATTTCATTTAATTTCCAATTACCTTCATTTTAACATATAAGCAAATCAAAACACGTTGAATAAAAATAGTGGGAAGAATAACGCTGGGTGTGTTAAACCTCATAAAAGTTTTAGAGATTCTCAAACATCATAACTAGAGGGAAATTCTTGTTTCAAATTGCATCATTATCAAGCAACAAAGGATGAAAATTTAAAAAATCAAACTTCAACTCAATAAATCCCAAAAGCACAGTTACAGGTAAGAAAAACAAAATAGAAAATACTAATAATGACAACATAAATTAATTTGTTTTCATATCAACTTGATATTAAATTATATGTCTGAAGAAAAATCATAATAGTGCCTTCAACAGCCCTCTGGGATCAGATGGTTATACCTAACCCATATACAAACCATTATAGAACCCAGAAAAGATAGGACACTTTCAAGCTCATTCTATGCAGATAGCAGAATTCTGACAGCATAATAGGCAAGAACAGGCCAAAGAAGGAAGCCATAGTCCAGTTCTCTTCTGAACACAGATGTATGTGACAGAAATGAAATAACAGCAAATGTAGTGTAACAGCATATTAAGGGAATAATTTATCATGACCAAGTAGAATTCAACTAGCAAAGTTAAGAAATAAGTCAACAAAATACGTCTCATCGTTAGCACGAGTGCAAAACGTACATTTGAAGGTGTCCTTCGTTGACAAAAACGGCATTTGCTAAAATTTAACTTTCATCGGTGATTAAATAACAAGTATTAGAAAATCTTTGAAGACTGTTGCCTTTACTTGTTATGGAATTGACAACATCATATTAAATGAAGAAGCACACCAAAACCAATTATATTGAAACCAGGAATAATACTAAAATGCTTGTCATCACCACCACTATGTCTCGTAGTTTCAATTTTAGCTAGTGCATTCTGCAAAGAAATGAAAACAAAAGACGTAGCTATTGAAATGGTGAGAGAAGAGAGCAGTAAGCCCCGTATAACACAGCTGTCAGCTTCCTGAAATGCCGTGTGAGCGCAAATTCACGGTACACGAGACAGAGAACTAGTACCCAAAAGGGGGTGAGTTTCTAAAAATTAAAAACAACAACAACACATTATTCCATTTTTATAATTAAGAGAAATATCTTTACTAAAGCAATTTGCACCAAAAGTATGACATAGTAATATGTATTAAATATCTTCTGCTCTGGAAAACTTTCGTTAGGCTCCGTGTCAGTTAGGGATTTCCTTAATTTCAAATGAGCTACCTTTTCTCCTTAAAAGCTCTTATTGCGTCCCGTGTTGTTCGGGGATTTCTCTAATTCTCAAATTGTGTTAGAGTGAAACCGTGTTTCAGGATGCCTTGTTGTCCGAGGGTCTCCCCCCAATTCTTGAACCGTGTTAGAGCAAAACTGTGTTATAGAAGTGTGGTGTTATATGGGGGTTACCTGTATCGACATTTACAGACAAATTAATCACACACTTCCCGAAGCACAGGGGAATGGAATGAGAAACTATTGCGATGAATGAGATGGATGGACCTGGAGGTCATCATGCTAAGCGAAATAAGCCAGACAGAAAAGCCGAAAAACTATGACTTCACTCATATGCAGCACATAAAACTGAGAGCAACAAAGAAAAAATGAACAAACAAACAAAAACCCATGGACACAATCAACAGTTTAATGTTTATTTGGGAACAAGGGGGAGGGGATGGGAGAAGGGGGAGGTGGTGGGAGAAGAGGGAGGGGGAGCTAACTATATGGTGATGGAAAGAGAAGTCACACTGGGTGGTGAACCTATTGCACAACAAAGTGATGAAGCACTGCAGAATTGTACACCTGGAACCTATATAATTCTTGCTAACAGATGTCACCCCAATAAATCTAACAATAAAAAAACCAGAATACCAAAAATAAATAAATAAGTGAAAACTGCTATAGCAGGGGGAAAAAAAAAGAAGGAATGAGAGAATTCAGTAAAGTTGTCCAATTAAGACACTGGTATCCAAAAGCCAGAGAAGACTAGAACGGGGAAAAAAATTCCATTGGTTTTACGAGCAATGGTTTCAATTCCCTTATCTCACAATAAAATGTACATGGTCATTTTATTTTCCTTTGGCCCAATCATTATGTAGGAAGAGATTTAAAAATTTTAAGTGGTTCAGAATAGTTTGCTCTACAATACTGTGGTCAAGGTATGCCCAGTGTGTACAGAGGTAACTAGGCTGAAGTGGAAAGCTGTTTCTAATGGCTCTCTTGAGTGAAACCACAGGTCACTTGCTAGGACAGGCTGGGTTAGCGTCCATCACCATGGGAGGGGCCAAAGGGAATAATCCTTGGCTGCCCAGAGCATGTTTCTGATGTCATTCGTCTAAATGCTTTCCAATCAACACCCTTTGGTAGTGATGGCTTTTTCAATCATCAGTGCGATGGAGCCCGTGGCGTTCTCCTGTAACTGCAGGAGTGACGGTGTGAGACGCAGGTGTGCACCTGGCTTGCACAGCTCGGACTCTGGCTCCTCAGGAAGTTTTGGCTGCCTCATGGTCGCTGATGCTTTATTGGTCCTCTTCCTCAACTTAACATATTGCACTTGAATTAAAGTTCAAAGCCATGGGCGTGGCCAAGAAAGCACAGGCTGTGCAGCCAAGCACACCTAGGATTGGATGTCAGTGGTGTTGCTTGTTAGCCGCAGGTCCGTGGTATCTCAGTGGTTCTTCGCCTCAGTTTCCCTACCTATAAAATGACATTAATACCTCCCCCCGGGGCGGGTGCACACTTGGTGCGAAGTACCTGGAATGCAAAAGATAGTAAGTAGCCACTGTCCTGATGGGGGGTAAGTCTGTTTTGTCACATGTATGAGTGCTGTGCCCCAAACCAAGAGCATCCCAGGATGAAGGACTGGGACAGTCTCAGGAAAACATGGGTTTAGTCACCCATGGTGGGGAAACAATGGCGATGACTCTCATAGGCCTCTGCTTCGAAATGCTTGTGGTTTAGGGTGGAGATGGGAGATGTGAGGAATTGGAGCCCGGCCTCTGCTCCCCCACCGCGGGAGGCCAAGTCCAGGCTCACGTCCGTCCTCCCTCCCTCCCTCCGAGGGAGCTGCCCCTCAGAAGCTCTCCCAACACAAGGCCCCAGGTCGCCGCTACCCGTCAGAACTGGGAGAGGAAACAGAATGTGAGGGATCCCTTCGAGAGAGCCCCCTTCCTGTGTTTTCACTTCTGTGACAGTGGGCGTCAGCTAGGCCGCAGGAGTGAGACCAATTTCACGCTCATTGTGATTTTTTTTTTTTTTTTTTTTTTTGGTTCCCTGGCTGGGAGTCGAACCCAGGCCGCAGCGTTGAGAGCGCCGAAGCCTTAGCCGCTGCACCACCGGGGATTTTTGCGGAGTTCCCTTAAAGCATTGACAGGCTCATCAGAATATGGCAGAGGGGTTTGCAATCCCCCCAAAGAGTAAATCACTACTTTCTAACAAGTCAAGAATTAAAAGAGAGGATGACTTATTATTGAGAAAGCGCTCACGATATGGCATGTCCGCTTGGGAAGAGACACAAAGAACTTCGCCCCAAACTGGGGCTTCGCTCAGGACTAGGTGAGTTTCTGGAGAGGCTTCGAAAAGGCCCTTGGAAACTGAGAGCTGGTTTCCGCGTCCAGGATGGTGACGGGCCGGAGTGAGGGGGAGCGGTGGGAAAAAATAAGGAGAAGCAGCAGGGCTGGGCGGGGCCGTCGGGATGGCCCCCCGGTCTCCCCAAGTTACAGTTTTAATAACCCTTTAGTGCCGCTTCCTGCTCAACGGCTTCACCTGCAAAAACACTTTCACGTGAACCGGCTAACAGTGCTGCTGCGTCAGGTTTTGTTCAAAAGCCAAACGTTCCAATCTTGCCGTTGATTAGAGACACCGTCTTATAACAGCGAGGGGTGAGAGGAGGTGAGGCGCCACCGGACACTCCCCCGTGTGTCCGTGTGTCAAGGTGTCGTCCCTACTCTGTCGGGAGGCCACTGCTGACAACACTCAATCACTGGCATGTGCTGTCTCCCCAGGGGTCTCCTGCGGCCTCCCAGGGAAAGAACAGTCTTGGGACTCACATGCTGCTTCAAACCTGACCTTGCTATCTTCTCTCCGTGTGCCCCTGGGCCCGTTACTCAGCAGCTGCCTTTCTGGGTGTGGTGGAGACTAAAGGAGATGCAGAGCAGGACACAGCAGCCCCCAGGGCCCGTGAGGCCCGTGCCTTTAAACTCCGGAACTTCATTCCCTCTGCTTCGTGGATGCTTTGAGTACGGTTAGTCTTACAGGCCGGATAGCATTGTTGGCACTTGCTGTCCTTCCCAAGTAGCTGTAAGCACCTTGAGGGTGGCACTAGGTACAGAAATCCCCCATAACGATCAGCGCGGTGCTGGGCACATGGAAAATAACAAACTCTTACCAGCCTTCGATCAGCTTATTAATGACTAGGAAATTCTACCGGGATGTAAAAAGGAGTGGACCAGCCATAAATAAATGGCGAACACATTACGGGATGTTTCCTTCGTGGATCGGTGTGTGGAAATCAACATCTTGTTTTTAAAGGACAGTTAACGAGGTGGCTCATGATACAATAGTACATGAAAAGGGCGAGATACCTAATTGTCTAGGGCGTACATTACTAACCTTGGAAGGCCTATGAGTAGGAGCCAAGAAGAAAATACTGGAGGGATATGTATCAGAATATTAGCAATGGTTCTCTCAGGCTAGCAGAATTTATTTTCTTCTCGTTCCTGTTTGTTCGATGATCTACATTCCACAGTGAACACATACCATTTAACCATCAGGAGAAAAAGCCTAGTAATTGTCTTTTGTGGAGGACTCAGGGGTATCTGAGATGAATTTCCCACAGATGCTGCCAGTTCTGCTTCGGGGAAATTGAGATCTTGTTGGCCGTGTTCCCACTACCTCCCACCCCGTGTACTATCAGTGAGGGGGGTGTCTTCCTATCACACTGCGTTTGCCTCAGGGGTAAAGAGAACAGAGAAGAGTTTCCCACGGGCCCGGGCACTTGTTTAGAAATCCCTTGTCCGACGCCCTTGAGATTTCAAGGTCCTAACGGGGTTCTCCCCTAGTTCGCCCCATCACCGGGTACGTGGTACCTCCTCATCTCTGAAATACTCTTCGACGGCCCCTGACAGTACATAGTGAAAGGCAGAAAGGTGCGTGCCAGGAGCCTCCCCCAGGTCAGAGAACACCTCCCGACACCCGACCTGCAGACTACGCACCTGACAGTCAGTCTAATAAGGCGGTTCAGGCTCCAGGTGACATGATGTTGTCATTCATGACCTCTGTGAATGTGCCAACTGTCTAACTGTTCTAAGTCCCACCTGCAAAGTGGGAAATAATGACCTTACCTCGCACACTGGGATATTGCAAAGATTCGATGTCGTCAGCTGGCCACGTTCCCAACCTAACCCTCGTAGGACAATCGCTACCGTGACCCTTATGAAACTAGCATGGTACGAAGCAGTGGTTCTCACCTTCCTAAGGCCGCGACCCTCTAATACAGGTCCTCACGGTGTGGGGACCCCCATACAGTTATTGTCGTTGCTACTTCATAACAGTCATGTTGCTCCTGTTATGAATCGTCATGTAAATATCTGATACGTGTTTTCCAATGGTCTTAGGCGACCCCTGTGAAAGGGTCGTTCGACCCCCAGAGGGGTCGTGACCCACAGGTTGAGAACCGCTGGTATAAAGGGAGCACAGGCTTGGGCCCTGAGGACTCAGGTTCAAAGCCCGCTTTCCTACTTATTAGCTATGTGACAAAGGGTGTCAATCAACCTGCTGGAGTGTCAGTCTTCACGCCTGTAAAGTGGGGTCCATGACTGCAACTTCCAAATGGGTCTTAAAAAGTAGAGAGCAGGGAGTTCCCTGGTGGTGTAGTGGCTTAAGGCTTCGGTGCTGGCGCTGTCAGCACTGCGGCCTGGGTTCGATTCCCAGTCAGGGAGCTACCCACATACCAAAAAGCAAAAACAAAAAACAAAAGTAGAGAACATGTGTATAACGGATACAGTACCCGACGGAAGCCGGGGAGGTCAAACGAGTAAAATAGGTCGAGTGTGACAAACTGGGGAACTTCGAAGCAGGTCACCCACGACTCTGTACCAGACAACTGTCACCATCCGGGCCTTCTATTGTTAGATCTAATTTGTCAAGAGAAGCAAGAAATTTTAATTTTTATAGAAAATTTACCTGTTTTTAAATGTTGGCAAATAATTAGCAGCTATTCAGGCGACGTGGGTAGGCCACGGTGGTGGGCTGGGTTCCCAGTTGCTTACTCATACCATCTGCCATGAGACTTTGTGGGGGCAGAGGATATGTCCCACCCTACTGCCACTGGGCTTGTCCTTGTGAACTGCGATGGCCAATGCATGCAGTATGAGTGGTGTGTGTGTGTGTGAGAGAGAGAGAGAGAGAGAGAGACAGACAGACAGACAGACAGACAGACACACAGACAGAGACAGAAAAAGAGATTTGGCTTCTTGCCTTTCACTTCCAGAATCTTCCAAGAGAGGAGCATGTCCTGGGAAGCCACCATCCCAGAAAGAGACCTGAGGGGCAAACCTGAAGCAGAGGTGCCCCAGGTGCCCCACACTCTCATGAGTGAGAAAAATGAAGTGTTTGTTTTCATAGCTGCTGGGATTCTGAGAGGATCACAGAGCAAAACCCAACTCATGCATGACCCTTTGGTTCCTAGTGTGAGACCACCCAGGTAAAGCACCTAGCGAGTGACTGACACATAGTGTGGACTTAATAAGTGTTGCCCTTAGGATTATTCTGGACCTGACAAATCTCATGGAGTTTCTATAATAGTAGTCAGGCTTAGGCCAATGCCTTGTAAAAGGTTTGTCTTGTGCCAATTTGACCTCTGAGAAACTTGAATACATTCATCACTGCATCCGTCACTCACCCTCTTATTTTCCTACAGGGATAAATGTCGCCCTACGTTGTGCCATAGAATTACAGACTGAAACTTGCGGAGGGGTAAACAGTGGTTTTATGATTTCTTGTCTGGGAGTTTTTCACGACATCTCCCCCACCGACATGTGTGATAGGATTTAGAAATGAAGGATTTCGACGGAAATGGTTAGACTGCTCAGACCAAGGACAGTCTAGTGGGACGGGGACAGCAATAACAAAAACTTGCAGGGAAGTGCTGAGGTAGCGGCCAGAACCAAGTGCTCTTGGGCCTCACAGGCAACAACAGACTCTGACCAAAGCTGAGGAGGCATCTCAGGGGATGTGAAAACAAGCTGGGCTTCTCGAGATGAATACTTTTGGTTGTGTGAGAAAGTCAGGGACAGCATTGTAAGATGGAAAATACATGCAAAGACACACGTGACATGAGCACTTGGTGTATTCAGAACATGGGGAAGCGTCTGGGGGAGATGGTGAATCAGGTACGCGCGGGGAGGGGTTGGAGGTACAACTGTAAGGTAAGTAGGGACCGGGCTGTGAGCTGCCTTGGCTACTGTAGATGTTTGCTTCCCCAGACGGCTGCCATTAATTCCTCCCCTCGCCCTGGGCGCACGCCACGTGTCCATCGAGGAGCCGAGTCCATGCCTCTAGGCCTTGAGTGTGCGCTGCCTGGGTGGGTGGCAGAGAGAAGTGACACTATTTCAGTTCTAGGCACTGGTGATTTCTTTCTCCTCCCTGGGGCACTGGCTCTTGCACACACCCTCTTGGAACCCAACCATCACTCTGTGAGAACACCAAGGAGAGGTTACGGTAAGCCACTGCCGTCAACAGCCCTGGCCGAGCTCCTCCCCAGCAGCTAGCAGTGTGCGCGCTCCGTCTTGGATGTGCAGCCCAGTCAGGGCTGATGAGTCCGGCGCCAGCTAGCAGCCTCTGAGCCCCTCCGTAGGGGCAGAGACCGGGAGCTCTCAGAAAGCTAAGCGATAATAATCAATCGTCCTCTTGAGTCCCCCGATTTGGGGGTTATTTGCTTTGCAGCAATAGATGACTGGAAAGGTATCAAACAAATTCTCCTAGGTATCATCTGTGATGACTGTAAAGGACCAATAAAAGGAAATCTAAATCGGTGAGGTGGGTCTGGGGATCAGCTGGAAGCTCTCTTGGCAGAGGGGAAGCAGTCGGTCGCTGTTGCCTAGAATTCCCTGGACTCTGTTGCTATTGCACCTTTTCCTCAAAACACTAATATTTTAGGGAAGCAGTGTGATGTCCTAGAAAGACCCAGGCTTTGCAGTCAAGGCAGATCTAAATTGAAATCCCAACTGCGTCACCCATGAGCTATGAGACAGGGCAGGAGGTCACTCACGGGGGTACACTGTGCCCTGCCCAGATGCTCTTCCTGAGACCAGCACACCCAGGCCAAGAGGCTGTGACTGCTGCCTTCTAAGCTGGCCTCCTGCAGAAATGCCCTCGGCTGCCGGAAGCCGTATCGCTGTGAGGGTCACAGGGCCCTGTGCATGTGCGGGTGGCCCCAGCCAGGGACGACTAGGGACAGGTGCACAAGCCTCTGTGCCTTAGCTCGGGGCAGGGGGTGATTCCTCTGCAGGGAGATCTGTGCTCCGACCCGAGGGGAGCAGGCCCAGGAATTATAGACTGCCTGAGGGCACAGCATTTCTAGGCTGTTCCTCTTCCCTATCCTGCTTTCTCCACTCCCTAAAGATGTTTTTGTTTTTCTTTTTTTTCCCCTGAAGGGCATTTCCTCAATAAAGCTTGTGTCTCTGAATCCTGGTCTCAGACTCTGCTTCCGGGAACCTCAACCTAAGACCCGTGTGCACCCTTCACCTTCCCTGTTCAATCCCCTCTTTCCAGAATTTACTGAGACGATGAACTACAACTGCCTGGTACTTCACACGCACTCAGTACGTGCTAACGGACTTCCCCCCTCACCCTCCTCACTGGTACAAAGTGGAAAAATAGGAGGAAAGTGAACAAAAACGTGCTCAAGTGCTATCTTCCACACCCTGCCTACAGCAAATCTTCTAGAAAAACAAAATAAGCAGGGGAGGCGCTGACTAGAAAATGAGCAGGCCGCGCACGCCTCCTCTGCGGAGCGTGGAGGGTTAGCTACAACACAGTGTGGTGCAGGGGCAGCATTCAGGGAGGGGGCGCCACGGCCCTTCCACAGGGCCAGGAGCTGCGCCAGTCCTGCCCTTGTCACTGTGTCCTCGGCCAGCACAGTGTCCCCTACAGAGAAGGCACTCCTAGGCCCGCCCAAGTCAGCTGCAGTGAGCGGGAGCAAAACCAGCTTTAGGAAAGGTGGTACAGGTGTTACAATTTCGCTTCCCGGGGAACTTGGGTGATAACCCCAAGTTCAGTCCTTCTCCTGACTGCGGGCAGCTCTCTCTGCCTGCGCTCACCAATGACCAGACGCACTGCTTTGGTCGTTAACACGGTTTATTATTAGCACACTTATCAGTAAAGCATACATAAAATACAGCTGTCTTATTACACACGGGGCCACTGTGTCTTTACATGTGTAGAGGAACATATTAATATGCAAATGGAAAAATTAGTTCTCTTATAAAGTTTCACATAAATACACTGGTATTGCCCCAAAAGAAAAATCCCCATAAAAGAACCAGGTGAGGGCTTTACAAAATATTATACAGGTAATATACGATGAAAAGAAACAACAGTCAACTCAGATACAATAAAAAACACAAAGAGTTTCAGATTTATTAAACTGCCCACCGAAGTAATGGATTACATGGCTTGAAAATATTTGGATCAACAGCAATTTTATAAGCACATAAATTCCCAGGGGCCAAGTGTCTTTCTTTACGCAGGAACCTGCCGTGGTGTCTTTGCTAACAAAAAGACATTTCTTGTTTCAGCGCTCAGGCACCGTGGAGCCAACTCCGGCTAGAGAACCGATTGACATTAGCTCGCCCATAAATTTCCCTGCTGGGCCCTGTTAGCTGTCACCCAATGAAAGAAAAAGTTAAAAAAAAAAAAAAAAAGAAAAGACATTTAAATTACTTTCCAAAAGCGAATTTTTTTTCTTTTCTTTTTTTACTGAAACAAGAAACTCTCAGATGCAAGTCGAAAAGCAGAAAATATTTTACAATATTAAAAAGTCGTCTGTGGTTGGGTTCGGCAGGTAACGAGATCCTGAGCACTGAGGGCTTGCGGAGAGCATGGCCTTGGTCTGGTGCAGGGCAAAGGAAGTGAGCACACACGGTCGGCGCCGTGCGGGGGCGCGGGGCGCTCGCGCGGGTTGGAATGACGGTCAGTGCCAGTATCTGTGTTACGAGGGGTCGCGGACGCTTATTTAGAAGGAGCCTCTCAGTTTAAAAAGAAAAAAGAAAGAAAGAAGGAAGCTCGGATCATTGTGGTTTAGAAATAGGTATTTGCGCGGACAAGTGTTACGTCTCCTCCTTGGCTCTGCTGTAAGGGAGGACCTGAAAGAGTGAGTGGGAGCCCCGGGCGGCAGACGGCGGGGGCCCGCCCGCCCGTCTTACTGGGAGGCCTGGGGCGGGGCATTTTCTGATTTGGCCTCTTGAGTGGTGGGAGGTTTACTGTTCCACGGGCTGCTGTTCCCCAGGGCGGGTGAATTGTTGAAGTCTTCCTCGTCGTCCATGCCGTTGGCCGCATCATATTGCGTGTTTTCTAATCTAGTGATTAGCCTTTCGTCCTCGTCCCCAAACTCACCTCCCATCAGAGTTGGCTCTCCTACCACCATCACATCCTGTGAACAGCAGCTGACATTATTACAGGGAAACCTTGGGGGAGAGAAGCTCAGCTTAAAACACTAGTGGGAGGAGCTGGGGGAGCTAGGACAGACACACTTGTGTACTGCACACCGGGGTCAAGTCTCAGTGGTGGGGGGCCGAGATGCATATTTGATTTCTACAGGAAATAAACATCGCCTCCTGACGTGTAACAACCACGCGAGTTTATGTCCTGAGTGCGCAGCCTGACACCGAAGAACGAGCAATGCTAGCAATCTGCAGAAATAAAGAAATGGATTTTTCAAAATTAAAAAAATCCACGCTTGGAACGTGCCGACACTGGGGACTCGTGAGCGGGCTGTGGAACCTTCTGCTGGGCGCTTTTGTCAATACCTCCGGACGCCCGCCTGTTACTGGGGGCCTCTGAGCCGCTTTGGAAACTGGCAGTGAGCAGGGGCAGGGCGCAGCTCTGCGATTCGCGCAGCCCACTCCAATGGCCTTCCTCTGTCCCAAGGACGCTGTGCATTTTAATGGAAGACAGAATCTCTCTTTCCTCCACTCAGCCAGGCCCTTTTATGCAGCCAATATCCTTGACATTCTGCTACTTAATTATGGTAATTAATTTAGGTAAAGTTTTCGATAAAAACAATGTTCACACTGATTTGACAATTTGCATAGCTAATTAAGCCATTAGCAAAAACCTGCTGATTGCCAACAAGCCCTGAATTTACCATCTGTTATTTCGTGGTGCCTGTCACCTATCCCCACGCAGGCACCCCAGCCACCAATCTGGGCTCAGGAAAGAGAACCAGCCTGTCCAGCTGGTGCCATAAAAGGAAGATGAAGAGCGCTAATTATAATTACACCGATGAAGCTGGGCGTCATCAGCAATGGAAGCACGCAAGAAGAATCCGTCTCATCTCTCCTTTAAGTACAAATTATCCTTCCATGCAGACAAGGAAGCTACCTGCTGTAGCTGGGAGCATCGTGCAGGCCACTGCTGGAGAGACACGGGGTCGGGGGTAAAAGGACACATACACAGGGCACTCCAGCCTCTTTGTTCAGAGGGGACGCTATGGGGTCGGTGGTGACGTGGGCACGAGGCAGGACACCCATCAGGTGGATGGTGCTGGGCGGGCTCTGAGCAAGAGTCTATTTAAAAGTGTACTGACTCCAGGGGAGCGAGCGACTGCTCTCAGCCTCCCTGAGGCCAGCAAAGCAGGCCTGGCTGGAAGCTTCTGGAGATGGAAGGCCGCATTCCCTGAGACGGAGGCTCATTGGATGAAATGCCATTGACTACTGGGCAAAAAACGCCCCTCACTGGAGCAAGAGAAAGCTTCGCTGGGCAGCACAGCAGGGTACTGCCTACGGTTGGGAAAGTCGAGGGGATGTGGCAGGTCCCCCTGAGAATTCTGAAGGTGCCAACTGAACAAATCCCTGAGTTACCACCTGGCTTACTTGGGAGTGGAAAACCTTGTTTGATTGATTGATTGATCGCTGTCCCTAGGATTATGGGGAGAGAATCAATAGGTTTCCAAACTGTGTTTTCTGGCTAATCACTCTAATGCTGCGATAACAGTGATTTTAAAGAGAAACGTCCCAGGTGAAGTAAATGCCTATAACATGAACTGGGTACACTCAGCAATATAGTGACAGGTACTGGCAGATAATCAGCAGCGTGCTTCCGAGAATGGATTTATTATGCAACGAGGAGCCAGACGGGACACTGACGTACAAAGGAGGCTCATGAGGACTCTTAGGGTGAGATGCAAAGACGCAGACGGTGACTGGCAAGGGTGCCGGCAGGAGTTTAGATGGGAAGGTGCCTCGGCAGTTAGCTGGGACAGCCACCACATGACCCCCCCGGGGGTGCTCAGGATGAAACAGTGCCACTTAGTCACAGGCAGTTAGGAGACGGCACTTCCGATCAGGACGCGAGGTTGGCGGAAAGGACAGGGCAGACAGGGTAGAGGACGACGCGAGGGCTGTTAATCTGATTTCGTGACTGTGTGCAGCACACTTTGAAGCGCTTGGAAAACTCATGCACGAGATGTCACCGGGCAGGAGAAGGAAGTTAGAACCAATTGCAAGGGCGTGCATTCGTGCTGTGAGCCTGAGGTCACCGAGAGAGGCTGGCGGAGCATGAAGAAGCAAGCAGAATTTGGAAAAAGAGGAGAAAGACAAGAAGCCAACGAAGCGTGACATTAGGGAAAGGTTCCCAACACTTCCAGATGCTTTCATTGTATCCGAAAATGACAGGGAAGGTGCTATGAAAACAGTGAGCTGAATCACTTCCAATGGGGTCAATCCAAACTTGTCATGTGTTTGGGGGATCTTTGTTCTCGGAGCAGCTGGAAAATGTCCCCAGGCATAGATACTTTTAAGGGTCTTACATTTCAAAGAGATGACACCTTGTCTTGCTGATGATAAGAAATACCCTTAGCTAGACACACGATCGTGTGTGAATGATGAAGAGATGGCGAGCTATAGAAGGGTCGTGTGCTGAGGACTCCACACGCACCTAACCCCTGGAGGCTGCTTACACATTGTGCACACATCCCACCCTGGTTGTTCGAAGCCTCTGGACTAGGATGGCTGTTCTCCGCCCAGGCAGCGAGACGGGTTAGCCTCACACAAAGTGAATGGACACGCAACGCACGTCTGGGCTGCTGCCGCCTACGGGGTGTTGGCGTCATTTTCCCCAGCTCCCCCCATCTTTAAAAATCCCACCCCACTGACATTCACCATGGGTAGCAAGAGTGCATTTCCTTCCCATCTCTGCTACGTGTGTGTCCCACAGGGCAGCCCTTGTCCACCTGACGGTAACCCATATGCCCTTGGCTCCCCATGAGGCAGAACTCTGCCCCTCACTGTGGACCTGGGGGTGCCACCAGCTCTTGCCCACGTCACATCGGCTCGCTAATCCATCCCCCGTGCAAGGACCACCAACCTCTGAGGAGGACTGGAAGTGACTCCTTTCAGGGCCCCTCAATGCTTCTCCTTAAATTGGCCAGAAGGGGTCACTGCTGTTGAATGACACAGGTCTCCATCCCTCCCAGGGTTGAGGCTGCAGTTCGGGATCGCTCCTAGCCCCTGCTCATGGGGTGAGAAGCAGAATCCAAGCATTAAACCCTAGTCCTCGCCAGACACAGCCACTGCTGCCGCGGCAGCCACGCGGACCACGGCTGTGGCCACAGTGGCATGCCGAATCTGTTCGTGCCATCGGACAAGGCAGCCATGCCTGCAGATCGCATCTCTATAAACGGTGAAGTCGTGCTGATAAGTCAGTGAACAGGATTAAAAGCTGTGGTCCCTGTAAGCGGATGCTCATCAGTTCACGTCAACTCAATGAGAGTACACGCAGCCGTTCGCACATCTTCCTAACATGATGGCCCTCCCTGCCTCTCATCTGTCAGTTTTACTTAAAACATCTTTAATTGCATGGTGTGGGGACAGTCCTGAAATCCTACTCTTACTTTCTAATGGTGCCTTGCTCTCACACAGTCCAAAGGGTTTCAACTCATGAAAAACTCTCTTGACACAGGTATCTTCCATCAAGTTTCGATTGTTGGATTGGAGGAGAGGAGCATAATAGAACTATGGGATCTTTAAAATAAAATTAAAATGATTTGGACCAGGCCAGGTATGTCAAAATACATGACATATAGGTTGCTATTCTACACCCGTGGCAGACATCACTAACGGACGGCCCATCAAACCCAGTCTAGGCCTCAGACCCCTTCTCAATGCTGCACCTGTGAGCTGACCCCGGGAGACTGCTGGAAGGAGGGAGGAGACCTCTTTGTCGGCCCCGGAATAGACACTGAGCTCTTCGATAATGGGGCCTGGGTGGGTTTTTGTTGTCGTTGTTGTTTTTGTTTTTTATCTTGATATTGTGCATACCTGGTATAGTGTGGGGCATATAGTAGGAGCTCAGAAAACATTTGTTGAACTGGTCTGAATTCTGCAGCCATGGGCCCTTGCAATAGAATTCTCCAGAATGCACTTTCTTCATTTGTTAGAGGAACCTAACAAATGTTAGTTGCTAGAACTCCAGAATTGCATGAATAAATGGGCTACTTGTGTGCACTTCTGGGGTTGATTTATTTATATCAGGCTATTTTCTCTATGCATTTTCCAATTTAACTAGGAGTGGGCATAATTTATTGGTACCTTAATAAAAATGCTCTGTTTTTCTCCTTTGATATTTTTTTCCGGACTCTTCGGGGGTGATGGCTCAGTTCAAAAACCAGAGGTGACTCTGGCATTACTTAAGGGCTATAATTCCCAGTGGCCTTAAAATAAAATGGTACCTTCCCCCCAGGACGGCCGCTGTCCATGACCCTTGCTCTCTAAGGGATGAACCCTCACCCCCTCTCGCCATGGAGGATGGGTGAGTCCCAGAGACTGAGGTCACTCTCAGGTACCGACGGGGTTGGAAGCTGACCCGTGGAAAGTGAGTGAGATCGGGTGGGGGACAGATTTG
This sequence comes from Lyroderma lyra, assembly GCA_004026885.1. Lineage (NCBI taxonomy): Eukaryota > Metazoa > Chordata > Mammalia > Chiroptera > Megadermatidae > Lyroderma > Lyroderma lyra. The sequence goes on along the minus strand of PVJL010009035.1, from coordinate 23,446 downwards.
AAAGACACGTTCAGAAGCGAAGAACCCCCTGAAAGAAAGGGAGAGAGAAGGGGAGCTGGAGCAGACTCAGAACACAAAGATGGAGGACACCAGACCCAGAGGGAAAGCGAGAAGAGGGAACGGTGGACTTGTATTGGTGGCAGGGAGGTCACAGGAAGTAGGGCACATTTCTGAAGACACGGCATCCGGAGGAGAGCCATGAAGCACCATGAAAGTGTCAGCATTCAAACAGGCAAATGCTTGCGGAAAGGTGACGTGACAAAGGCAGCAGAGGGGACAGCCCACAGGGCGTTGTGGGGCGTGGGGGGCGGGGAAGGATGGCAGATACTTAAGGGAACAGGAAAATGGTCTGAATTAGGCAGAAGAGACAGAACTGGGGAAAGTCCCCCACACTTTACACTATGTGGGGACGCCCCTCAGCTGTCAGCTTCGCAGCTCAAAGAAGCCCCCTTCCAAGTGGGCCCGTTTCCTTTGTCAAGACTCAGAAATGAAAGAAAAGGGTCCAGAGGTGAAGAGAGCGGAGACCAGAGCAGAGGCCGCGCCCCTGGAGCTGGGGACGTGCAGGCAGTGAGGCGCACTGGGCTGCTCGCTGAGTGGCCGCCAGTTAATTACCAGAGTCTAAATAACGGGGTGCCCGTGTCGAGCAGGGCCAGTCACACCACCGTCAGGAGCCTGCGCTAGTTTCCAGGGGAGCACAGGGTCCCCGGCGATGGCACCGAGAGCCCCTGACATGCCACCAGGCACACTGTTAAGTGATATTTTAATTAAACCCTAAGTGACATATCTCCTGTCTGCGGCTCTGACGGCTTTTTAATTCAGGTCCCAATTGCAGCACAGACTCTTAATATTCCGGGCTAATTCCCCCTCGGGAGGGGCGGGTTTCCATGGCAGAGTCCCTCCCTCCCTCCCACCCCAGCCCTGCCCTCGCCGCCGCCTCCTCCATCCCACCCTGCCCGGAGCGTATTCGCAGCCAAAAGGGACTTGCACGTGGGCCCCTGGAAGTGGAAGACGGGCAAAGGCAGGGGTTCAGGCCTAAAAGGAAAGCGAGACTTACAGGTACCTGACTGGACAGACTCAGGTTGGCGGCCGGCGTCTTCTTCTTGCTGCTGGTGCTGTTGGCGTTGGTCCCCGCGCTGCTGTTGGAGGTGCTGCTGGTGGAGTTTTTCCTTTTTCTCCGTTTAGTGGTCGGTTGCCTTGTGGGTTCTGCTGCAATAGGGCAAACGGAAGGAGGGAGATCAGTTACGGGGCACCCACCAGGGACCGTCCCTCCAATGAGGCCGTTTTTGTAAATGAAAAACAGGCGACGCTTCACGTGCTGCCATTTTTTTTTTTAACTTCGCGAAAAATGAAGGGAGAAAGCTGTTGGCTTATTTTTGGCATGAAATGTGTGCAACTCTTTTCTTTTGTATCTAGAAAGAGTAATTTGTATTTAATGGTTCTTTCTAATTTCACGTACACACGAGGGCTGTCGGGAAAGTACCCAGCCACGTGATATGAGAAAAGTAGAGGCACTGATGGCTGGATGTTTTCTGGCTAGCCCTCTATGCCTGTAATCTATTAATATAGTTTAGGGGTGAGCTACAAAGGTTACATTTATAGTTGAATTAAAAAGATTATTATTATTACAGAATTTGGGGGAAATTTTCCTCTGGTTTACCTTCTCTTTATAATACAAGGAGGACTCTGGAATCCCTACAGGGCCTCCAAGGCAGGAGAGAAAGCGTGAACTTAAAGTTAAGTCAGTGAGACAGTGTGTAATAGCAGCACCTGCTGGCGAAGGGTCATATTGCAGCTCAGCTGTATTACACCTTGAAATGCTTAAAAAGAGGAAGAGCCATTTCTATTAGGGAAGTCCCAAACTTAGGATGGCTCCCAAGTTCGAAGATTTGGTCCCTGCTATTTAAAGAATCTACTAATTTCAAAATTCTGGAGGAAAAAAATGACTTAGTATGTGACCACCAGTATATTAATGAAGGGAAGCTACACGTTTTCAAGAAATAACTGTTTAGAAATAGAGACAAATATTTGGTACCTGAAGGATGAGCAGCATTTTAATGGAAATATGGGGATCTGTGGTAATGAGCATTAAGAGGAAAATTATTTATTACATGTTGTGTAGTACTCAGTGTTTTCATATTCTTAATGTTTTCTATGTCATAACTATTTTATATGCATACAGTCTTTGGTCTGTAAATGAGAAATCTTAGAAGCCTTTCCCAGGCAGTTACTAAAGAAGTTGAAAATGGCAGGTAAGAGCATTCCTTTTGCTTAACCCTATTCTAGATCCAACTATGATGGAGAGGAGGTAAGCCAGGGCATATTGGAACTAAGTGAGAAGACTTCGCAGTATTTTCTTTATTCACCTCTGCTGCTGCTGAGGGACAATGGGAGGATCTCCTTTAAGGCTCATTTCAAAGACCACTCGGTCCACCAAGAGATCCCTGACTTTCGAAGAAGAAGAGAAGGACGTTCCTATTTATATAACATTTTTTTTCTAGTACGTTAAAAGATTTTCATCAAAGTGCCCAACATCTCTATCATAGAGAATTAGGGTGCTTATTCTGGAGATTATGGAAACAAGGGAATATATGTCCAGCTCATGGGGTTTAAGAAGAGTTGAGCGGCATAGTCCAGAGTCCTGACAAGCATCTACTTCCTTTAACCTCAAGAATTGAAATCTGGCTTTTTTTTTTTTTTTTTGAGAATTGTACTTTCTTCATAAAACTTGGGGGAAATACACATACATTGCACAGTTTGGATGATTTGCATTGACAGTAGGTAGCTATGGCAATAGTCATGAACTTTAGAAACATAAAAACCTATTGGGGCACAAACCTCCTTTATTGACGAGCTATGAGGCTGACTGGCTCTGATAAACTTCCATGTCGGGTCCCATTACATACAACAGGAAGAGCAGTAACTACTGCATCAGGTTATTATGAGGATTCAGTGAGAGCGTGGTGGGTCTGCACGGCGGGGCCCGTGACCGTCATTCAGTGCTGTAGTCTCAGTGCCTGGAGCAGTGCCTGGCACCTAGGAGGGGCTCAATAAATAACTATTGAATGACTGGCTGAATTAATGAATAGTATATGAATTACATATGCGTATGTTGGGAAGTATAGGTGTTCAAAGCATTGGGTGAGTGGAATTTTTTTTCCATAAAGCCTTATTGATATTGAAAAAGGAAACGAGGCCAACTGAAGCACATGTAATATATTTGAAAAATAGTAATCTAACTGTCTGAAATTTCCCTCAGATGAGGGGAAATGTCTATGTAAAAGTCTTGCTCATTTTCTTGGTCAGATCATGCTCATTGTCTCAGCTTCCTAAATATGTACTTGGTTAAATCTCCTGTATATATTTTCTATAAAAACCCTTGGCTGATTCCCAGCAGAAGGTGACCATTATAATTTGCGATCCGGAAAGCTATGTGCCTCGTGTTAATAATTACTCTTTATAAAAATAATTTTTAGCGAATGGATACATTTTGCTTTTATGATCCATGAGTTCCCACGCCTGCCTGGGAGTGAAAATGTATTAGATAGGAAGACAATTAATGATGACTTGGAGCAGTCATTTCGGAACCCCAGCAGGAGGCTCGGGTATCCACACTGCGCTCTCGGGAAATGAGGGGATGGACTCTTTTATGCATTCTCTTCATGATCAGAGTATCCTTTGATAGCATATATCTTTAAAAAATAGAAAGAACTTGTTTCCTTCCCTCCTTCTCCCCTCCCTCATTCCCTCCCTCCCGCCCTCCCTCCGTCCTTCTCTGCCTCCCTTTTCACGATTTCATTCATTTCATAAATAAAGGAAACGAAATCACAGCGGGCCCCGAGCAGCCTGCGGTCCTGTCCGGCGGAACCCCCACGGAGCCGAGAGACAGGAGACCTTGGTTCTGATGGCGGCTGCGCCAGAACCTGCTTCGGAACATTAGATACATCAATTCACTCCTCTGAGCTTCAAGTCCAGATCTGGCATGTGAGGCGGCTGCAGAGGACCTTAAGCATATCTGTCCTGGGCGAATTCTCTACGTCCCAAATCCCGGCCCAAATATCCCTCATCAACTGCTGTTCCTCGTAAGTGTAAGCACACTTCCTTCCTTCTCATGTCACCTTGACCCAGAAGAAGCCTCAGGAAGTGCGTTCAGAATGACAGGGAAGAGGGAAGTCGTACCTGGCGGGGCCACCATCCGCTGCCACTTCTGAAACAAGCAGGTCTTCAGACAGTCGCGGGGACTGAGGTTGTAAGTTTTATGTCTCGACATCAGCTCCTGCATTGGCTCCAGTATTACACACAACTGCAAGAGTTCAAAGACATGGGTGTTTCACTGCTTGCTACCATCATTTGCAATAAATAATGTTGACGGCTGGAATCAGTTAGGAAGCTTAAGGGGTTCTCCTGTATACAAGTTTGAAGGAAAATACATATTACCAACATGTGATAATGCCCACTTAATTTACAATCGTTTATAATATCATCTTATAGCTGAATGTGATTTACACACACGCACGTGCACACTCCGTACAGACTGTTGTTGGGTGGACACACATAGCTCTACTCCAAATGGACGGATTCTCTCTGGTCTAAGGACAGAGCTCTCTACGTGGAGCCCAGTCCGCTCTGGTTTCTTGTCTGTGTCACCACATCCTGTGAGTTTTAACGCAAGTTTATGTAGATGATGTGGCAGTAAAGGGCATCTTCCAAATTTGGGAGAGCTGCAGGCACTTTTTGATCCTAATTTGTACCGAGGCCCCTGGCGAACACTATTTTGTTTTTATTCAGGTGCTCCTTTGCATTTTACACACGTTGATAACATCAACAGCACATGCCAACATTCATTCAGTGTGCGAGCTTTCTCTGTGATTCTGCCTTCCTGTGCTTGGATTTTTCAGCTTTACTTTGGGTCCAAGACATCTGATGACAAAGATTAATGACCGAAACGAGAAGGTAAATCCACTTAGGATGGCCTGGGACTTCCTCCATTCCTGCTCGGCGGGGAGCTTATCAGGATACTACCGCACTGAGTGAGGACACGCCGACGGCGGCGCGGATGAGCCCCGCTGCGGCTGCAGTCAGCGATGTAGTGCGGGCCATGCCCCCGCTCACGTGGAAAAACAGCATTTTCGTAGGAAAGGCAGATGTGCAATCTCCACCTCCCTCTTTAAACACTTTCCTTTTTCCATCTTCATCTTGAGTGCTCCCCTGGAGGCCACACTGCTTTTTGTCCACTGGGGACCCTCCACCTGGAATTCTTCCCTCTCCTCCTCTGGGCTAATGCCCCCTCATCCTTGAAGACAAATCACTGTTACTCCTCCTTCCTGGGCTGTGTCCCTCTCTCCGTGCAGGCTGAGTGGGGGGCTCCTCTATAGTTCCCCACAGCACCCAGCCCTTTCCGCTCCATGAACTTACTCATTCATGCTTTGGAACCATCTGCTTCCAAGTCTGTCTTTTCCACTTGACCTTGAACTCTGTGAACACTAAGACTATGCCTTTCATCTCTGTGTTCCTAGGTTTGGCTCAAATGAATGGATACATTTAAGGAGTGATTCTTAGAAAGATTGAGGGGCCTTTTTATGCAGAGGTTCCTCAAAGTGTGCTTTAAGGCAAGTTCCATCAGAACCAGATGAACTGGTTATTGAAAGTGCACTGCCAGGCTCTGCCCTTTCTGTTTCACTGGGTCCGGAGGTGGGGCCCTGACTCCCATATTTAAAAACCATACTCCCAGTTAATTCTGAAAATACTACTAAAAGTTTGAGGTCCACTGTCCTACACATGCTGGGCATTAGGAGAGATAAATATAGACAGCAAGACATGTACAGATCCCCTGGTTTTCAACTTGAATTTCACTCTCTTCTCATTCCCCCTATGCCTTTCCTTGCTCTCAAGTCTACCTACCGTAATCAAGATCACCTTCACCTAGAATATTCCCTCAGCTCCTTTTACCTACCAAGGATCTAAACTTTGCCGAAGCCTATAACCCCATTGAAAAGCCAGCTGTAATCTCCTTCCATTTGCATTTTCTCCGGAAGAAGAGAGCAAGACTTCCAAGCATGGACAACACAAGTGCAGCCGGAGCTGAGGGGACAAAGACCCCCCACAGCCCTAGTGAATCAGGCTGTGAAGTCATGGGCTCTGCAGCAGTTAGGGTGCATCTTCAATCCCACCTGTCTCCTCGCTTACTGTGGACCCCTTTTTGAAATCTAAATTGTTAATGTGGAAAAAAACCTGTGAAAGAAGGTAAGCCATAAACTCCACATTCCAACACCGTGAACATGCTGTGTGTGTGTGTTTCTCTGTTTAGAATCCCTTTCTGGAAATCCAAGTACACACAAGCGACAGACAACCCCAGTCCTCCTCAGCCACTGATGGTCCCCGGACCAAACGGAGTGAGGATCCCACAGTCACCACTACGAACGGCGCTCGGAGCTCGAAGTGGATCACCCATCGAAGAACCACGGCTGGATTCAGACAGGCTCAGACAGCGTTTGCATCGAGTGTTCAGGATGGTCTAGGAATAGTGACACATGCTTTCAGAAGAATGCCAAGGACTGGGAAAATTTTTAATTAACGAAGAAGTTAAGAACGTTTTTCAAACCATTGCCTTTTGGTTTATTCCCCATTTTTGAGAAATGACTCACAACGGATGTAAAATGCACAGTGGAATATGACAAGCGTGGATTTGGTCTCTGTCCCTAGGTATGTGTCTTTGGGTGAGCCGCTTAACAATTCCAGGTGTCAGGTTCAGCTGTAAAACAATGCTCATTGTGCACAGTGTTGTGAGGATGCGAGGTAGCACATCCAACACAGGAGCTCAGCAAACAGTCGACGTTGTGGTTGTAATTAGCAAGCACAGCGCTGATTACCACCTTTCTGTTACTTTAAATCAAAAGCATTTACTGAGCTTCCTCCTAAGTGTCAGGCACTCTGCTTAGGGGCTGGGGACACAATAATGACACATGCCTACAAAATCTAAGCCCTCAAAGAGTGTTCAGCCCACTTAAAAATGACGTAAGCATCTTAACACATCTACGCTGTGTTTACACTTCAGGCACCGCAGGAAATCAATCAATTTTTCGAAGCAAATATTCTCATTACCTAACAAGCCAGGTGGCCAAGGTGGCCCATTTGGACCTAGGCAGTTCTACCAGCATTGAAGGTGCTAGGAAATGGGAGAGTTGGACTTACTGTGGGAACCCACGGGCTCATTATCTTTCTTCCCCCCAGAACCTTTCCTCTGTGGATTTGGGGCAGCACTTCTATTTCAAGTGCTAATCCTCAGGATTGATCCTTTTCCTTTTCATGTAAAAATATCTTCCCATCGCTAGAACCCAGCCCAAGGGAATGTAAAGACTAACTAATCAGGAATCCCCACAGTCATTTTTTTCTTCCCGTGGAAGGTTCCAGGCTGGAGAGGCAGCCCTGCCTCATCCACATGTGCGAACAAGCCTTCAGCTCTCCACGAGCAGCGGCGGCGGCTCTGCTGGGCTACGTGCTGTAGGTGGCAGAGCTCACTCAGTCAAGAGCCTGCCCTCCCGGCGGCGAGCCGGGGCACCCTGGCAACAGCCGAGACCTGCGGTGTGAGGAGTGAGACCAGGAAGACGGCTGGGGGACTGGGTTCATGTCGCCACTAGCCAAGTCCTTCTGGAGCCAGGATTCCTGCGCTCCCCGAGGTCTCAGACCCCGCTGAGGATCTGGTGCGGGCTCTGTAGCCCGTCTTTCTAATTTTGGAGAAAATACCTGAGGGTTTGTGAGCTCTCTTACATCTTCGTCCACTGACTCCAGCTAAAGAGTCCCCAGTTTATAACAAGTACGGCCCAGGCTACAGTATATGTGCCTCTTCCACACACATGCACGCACACGC
>PVJL010009035.1:0-15482 GCA_004026885.1 Lyroderma lyra | reverse complement strand
CTGACCCTTTGGTGTGGAACCAACATCTGTAACAGTCGTGACTTGCTGAGTGAGGGGATGCATGGATGGACGGATGGGTAATAGATATCTTGGCCGTATTATAGCAAGGAGTCATTTGCTAATGGCAAACAAATTAGGCATTGTCCTGAGGGCTTCGAGGTGATGAATTTATCCATCTGATAAATTATGGATAGCCTTCTCTGCAGAATGCTTTGCACAAAGACACATATATATGGGGGTGGGGGGAATGGAAAACCTGGAATTTATTTTTAAAAATTGTGTATTTATTCTTACATGTTTAAACTTCAGTCACCTTCAAAGGACTCTTCGTTGGATGCAATACACCTATCGAGATGCTTTTTCCACCGCTCAAGACAGTGTTTGAACTTGTCGATTTTCATGCTTTTTAGTGCTTCTGCCGTGTTTGTTTCACCTCTTTCATATTGGCAAAACATGTCCCTTTGAGGGCTTTTTTCATCCAGGGAAACAAAAAGGTTGCTTGGGGTGAGATTAGGTGAATAGGGAGGGTGGGGCACAGGGGTCATGCTGGGTTCTTTTGTCCAACAAAATTTTATTGCTGCATGTTGTTTGTGTAAATCACCATCATGAAATGGGCAAACACGTTGAAAAGTCTCAAAAAAAAAAAAAAAAAACCACTGAAGTGGAACGCGGCCTCTCACAATGGCAGCTGGTCCACGGATGCAGATGGGCTCCTAGAACACTCACCTCGCGGGGGAAGCCTGGCCTGCAAGAAGCCCGCCCTCCAGGAGAGAATTCTGTTTTTTGGGGCATCCTCCATCATATACCCAATTACCACATGTCGTGGCTGAGCAGGAGATCTTAGCTCAGTTCTAGGACTCCTGAGTTCTCACAGTAGCAAGGGACCAGAGAATGCAGGCAGACAGTATTGCTTGGCTGCATTTTTACCTGACAATTCTCCTGGAGAAATCTGATTCTTGGTAGCTACACACCCACCCTCGTTCTTGTGGCCCATCTGCTTGCCCAGACCCAGGAAAGGGGGGTGACTGTCAGAATTGGCCTCTGGCTAGCTCCCAAGCCTAGGTCTGGTCCACCACCCCCATTCTAAGTCATTCTCTTTCAGATGATGGATGACGTTCCCTGAACTTGAATTCTGTTTGTCCAGGATTATTCGAGGTCAGGCCGTTGCTCATGTTGTTCTTGCCCAGAAGACCTTCCTCCCTTCTTCCCAGTCCTCCTAACCAGGGGTTGGCAAGTGAGCTAAGTATGGCCACGCTTCTGTACTGTCAGCAGCTGCTTTTGGGTTACAATGCCACAGTGAAGTAGATGCTCCAGAGTCCACGTGGCCCACAAACCCCCCAATTTTTACTGCCTGGCCATTCACCGACAGGGCTGATCTCTGTGCTAAACCAGGGCTACTAGAAGGAGGTGTTCTGCAAACTGTCTGTTACGTTTCCACAGCTGGGTACTGAGCTTGAGGTGGAGTGTAATTCAGTTCACTGCTTCGTTCACCGAGAAAGTCTCGTGTCACAAATGTCAGATGAGCCACATGTGTTCAATGATGCAGGTGACCTCCATCCCACAGCAAGCTCCTTCCTGTCTTGCTGTGGATCACTACGAGTTCACAGTCTGGCACTGGTCTGCAAACCACATTTGATTACCCCCATGTGACCATTGAGGTCCTCCCAGGTCAGCTCAGCTCTCACCTCTGTCTGTGCCCGCCCACAAGGGACTCTTCTTCCCTCTGCAGCACTCATCTGTGTACCTCCCTGCGTTTTTATTTGCACTGGGATGCTCCTTTCTTGTGGACTTGTTTTATCTCCTTAGCTATAGCAAGCTATGTTTACTTTTCTCCCTCTTTTAGTTAACATAGTATTAGGCATCCTCAAATATTTGTTGAGTCATAACTTAATAATCACTTGAAATAATCCAACCAAGTCTGTCCCTGGAGTATGTACCTGATGTACATCATATCATTAGCCCTTACCGCCTTTTGGTCCACTGTTATAGGTGAGGACACTACTCAGACTCAAAGCCATTCAGTTATCCAGAGCTGATATTAAAGAGTGCAATTCCCACAATGTTTCCCAGGTTGTACGGTCATGGGAAGGGCACAGAGGAGGTTCATAGCCACGTTGGCCTGACTCTAACCCTGTGCTCCCAAGTCCTACCTGCTCTGTTGTCTACCTCTCTGAAGATGGGTGGTTAAATCACTGCTGAGGGGTCAAGTTCAAAGGCTCTCATTGTCTTTGTATTGCTCTTTGAACATGGGATTGACCTGTATACAGAGAGGTGGGCGGTGCATGAAGGGAGCAGGCTTTGGAACAGGATTCACCTGGGTTCGAACCCCCAAGCTGGCTACTTACTACTAGCTGTGTGTTCTTGGCCAAGGTTTTCAACCTTTCTGAGTCTCAGCTTCCTCATCTGTAAAATGGGGATGATGACACTTATTTCTGATGAGTTGAAACAAAATATGCAAATCCTTAATGCGATGCCTAGAATTTGGTATTATGATAAATTCTGGTTGCATTAATGGCCAGGGGATCCATGTGTGATGTGATTGGCTAGCTACTCTGGAAAGTAAATCACCTGTCTCCCTGAGATTTAGTGGGTCACTAGATACAACGCTACAAGGGATGATAATCAGGCCAATGGCACACGGTATTTTAGTAGCTAATGTCTCTGATAATAACGCATTTACAATTCAGTGACACATACGAAATTCACAAATCAATTTGTTCAAATTCAAAAGCCAGAGTGGTACCCCACCCCAGTAACTTACTCCTCTGCCTAATCTGAATTAGAAAGAAATCTGAAGGTGAGGGATGATTAATAAATGGACTCTTATCTAAGGGTGAAGGAATCTCTCCTAATTAAGAAAACAGGTCACCAAAAGAGATGTTATAGCAAAACAACGCAACAATCTAACACAGGGGATCTAAAAGGAAAACAAAACAAGCAGAAACAGATAACAATGAATGACAGCCATCCACCCCAGTAAGACCCACTCAGCCTTGGAGGGTGAGAAACCCCGGAGAGATGTCTTCCTTAGAAGCGATGCAATTCTGAAGCATCAGATTATGATTTGCGTTTATTTCCTGACAGGATTAAAGGTAGATTGGTTGTCAAATTCCAAACATCCTCCTTTTTATCTGAAGATTCAACCGGGGAGCCTTTGCCTTTTCTCAATTGTTTTGCAAAATGATTACTCTGGGAAGTTATCACATCCACCCAGGAAAGGGGGAGGGGGGTGCGGCACTCAGGTGTTGGAGGGGTCATCCTTCTGGCGAGCAAGCAGGCCATACATGCACATTTCAGTATCTCTGTCGTGATGCCGCTTTTGAGGCTGCCAGGTAGGACACCTACGCAGGACCAGTGGGGCCACGGGCTGCTTGCTGAGCTAGGAAGATGCCATTGGACTAGCCAAGTTCAGGCTGTACCAGGCAGGCCCCCAAGGAGACATTTCAAGGTCTCTGACATTCATCCCCTTTCCTTCCAGCCCCACGGACTCAGTTCTTGGCCGTGCCATTTGGTACTGGCGTGCCCTTCCACGGAGCTCCAGTTACGTGCCTGCTTGCTCTGGGGCCCGCCCTTTCTCCCAGCGCTGTGCTGCAGGACCCAGGGCCCCTGCACACTGTCTTCCAGCTGTTTTTGCAGCGGGCTTTGGGTGAGGTTTGGCCATTTGGGAGGCTGGACGGAAGTGGGTACAGCTAGTTACCTGGGGCTGTCAAAACAAAATACTACAAACTGGGTCACCCAAAACAACAGAAATGCATTCTCTCCCAGTTCTGGACACTAGAAGTCTGAAATCGAGGTGCTCGCAGGGCCAGGCTCCCTCTGAGGGCCCTAGGGAAGAGTCCTTCCTTTCCTCCTCCAGCTTCCGGTGGCTCCGACTATGCTTGGGGTTCCCCGGCTGACAGCTGCATCGCTCCAACCTCTGCCACCGTCTTCACATGGCCTTTTCCCCATGTCTGTGTCTGTCCTCTCCTCTTGTAAGGACACTAGTCACTGAATCTCCAAATTATGTCACATCCGGAAGTTCCGGGTGAACATGAATTTTTGAGAGACTCTAGTCAAACTACTCCATGGGTGAAGACATACGTAAGGGTAGTTCTTGGCCTCTTTGAGGCTCAGATGACCTAACAGCTGTCACTACAGATCCACTATGGTCCCAGCACCCCAGCTTCTACCAGATGGTCTGGCAGTAACCCTTCCTGCTCTCTTTTCCCCAGGAGTGGGGGTTGCTCATCTTAGGGTAGCCTCATCTTCCCCAAGTTGCTTTTCCAGCTCCACTTTATAAGTAATGTGCCGTATCAAATTTCCTCTATGAAATTACGGGGTGTGGGTTTTGTTTTCCTGGAGAGACTCTGGTGGACATCCATGATTTGTGAGACACAGGCAACACCTCAAAGATGGAGGCATCATGGGTAGTGGTTAAGCATGCAAATTTGGCTTGGGTTCCAATTCCAGCTACTTAATAACTGGGGGACCTTGGCCAAGTGACTCATTCTCTTGGTATTTCAGTTTTTCCATCAGCTAAGTTGAGATAACAATAGTATCTCATTAACTGGATTGTTAGGAGAAATGAGAAAATTCATTTAAAGTATGTACCTAGGTCGTAAATATGCAAAGTGCCTTCTACATGTCTATTATGATGGGGGTGCAAGCGAGCCCCCCGGGGGCGGGGGCTTCATGGGAGACATTTTGAAACTCAACAGAACATCCGTGTTAAAGTGCTATCGATGTCCCCCGCCCAACGTGTGCATGTGTGTAAATACCCTAAACATCAGATTTTGGTGATATAATGGGCATCTAAAATGTCTAGCCAATATGTCTTTCCTATAAGTAACTTGTTCTGACCACCCGATCACTGGGTGTTTGAGGGGATCCATGTGTTCTACCAGCACCTCTCCACTCTAGGGTGCGGCAGCTGAAATGTGCCCACAGGAGGGAGGGAGCATGTGCCTGGAAATGCCCCACAATCGTTCACAAACATCAGAGTGCTGTCTGTCATCCAGAGGGCTATGAACAAATTGCAGGTAAAGAATATTCACTCGTCGTTGATGAATCAGGCACTAAAAATGAAGGCCGGTGGCTCAAGATGACTACGTGGCCTCAGGTAGACACTGCCTCTTTCTGGTCTGTCACTTTAGTCAGGGTTTTCTGGAGAAACGGCGACAATAGCACACGGACGTGTGTACGACTATTAAGGACTTGGCTCCGTGATTGTAGGGGCGTGCAAGTCTGAACCCATGGTGCCCCTAGGCAAACTCAGGCAGGACTTAATGCTTCAGGCTTGAGGCAGAACTCCCTCTTCCCCGGAAAACCTCAGTTTTGTAATTAAGAACTTTGACGGATTGGATGACGCTCACCTGATAGTAATCTGTTTTACCGGAAGTCCACGGGCTATAGGTGATGACCACTTCTACAAAATACTGGGTTAGCATTTGACTAAATAACTGGTACTCCGGCTGCTGCGAGCTGACTGCAGCTCCCTCCGATTCATCCGTGGAAGCCCCAGCGTGCAATGTGAGCGCACCCGGAGACAGGGCACGGGAGACAACGGATGAGGGCTAAGGTGGGGTCCTAATCTGATAGACTGATGCCTTGTAAGGGGGGGAAGGGAGATCAGATCTCTCTCTCTCTCTCTCTCTCTCTCTCATCGTGTGCTCACGTGGAGGAACGGCCATGTGAGGACACAGTGACAAGGTGGCCATCCGCAAGCCAGGAAGAGACCTGCTACCAGGAACCACATCACCAGCACCCAAATTCTGGGCTTCCCAGCCACCCGTGCGAAATACACCTCCGTCGCTGAAGCACCCGGTCCCCCGTGTTCTGCTCTGGCAGCCCACGCTGACGAAGACAAGAGCCCAGGAAAACTGACACCTACATCTCTCACACTTGCCCCAGTAGATTCAAATGAACTCGAGAGCTAAGCCGTGTCCTGTCATTTCATTGTCAGCATTGCCTGGCACCAAGCGATGGGTCTAATGTTCGTGGAGGGAAAGAATGCTTGACCACATGAGAACGAGAGAACGGAAGCAAAACCGACTAGGTGATCGGACAGACACCAGGACATGGGTCAGCTCGTTTCACCCCCTTCATCAGTATCACCTGGGTACCGGGGATGCAGCGGGAGGGTGGCAGACACAGCCTCGGCCCTTGGAGCTCACCGTCTAGGTGGGGGACAGGTGACAAACAAGAATTCCAAACGGGCTGTAGATGACACAGGAGAAGGGCAAGGAGTATCAGGAGAGGTGGCCGGGAAGAATGAACATTTACGTTGAGACCTAAAAAGATGATGCAGGAGTCAGCCAGGTGACAGAGATGATGTCCGGGACCAAGGCTGGGATGGACGGCTCAGGCGGAGGGAGCACGCCTGTGAACGCAAGAGAGAACAGAATTTCCACACGACGGGGTCCGAGGACAAGCGACAGCGGAGAGGCAAGCAGTGGTCAGCGGCGTCAGGGCCTCCGCCTCTGCCCCGCAGAGGGGCTGAGAGGTGCTGGCGGAGACGGGGGCGCACGCGGGCTGCGCGCCCCGCCAGGATAAGCAAGGAGCGATGTGGTGAGCATCATGCTGTTTTCTCTCATCTGTGCTTCCTGAGCGCGAGAAAAGCACCACCGGCATTTCGATGTGTTTGGCTAAACCAAGGCGTCAAGGCCCCCCAAGGCAAACACAGACCGCCTCCCCCCAAACCCCGCCCCCAAGGACTGCCGATCCGGCATGGAATGTTACCCTCCTCCACACTGATCCTCACCTGGGACAGGTAGCTGTTGTTGTATGTTGGTTATGGTGCCCGGGGAACTGGGGGACTGTGCTTGTGGGGAGCTAACATTTAAACACCAGCGTTTCTAAATGGGCCTTATACTCTCATCACTGCCAGCAAGGGAATTTGGATACGGTCCTTGGGACCTCGAGTGACAGTTTCCAAGGAACATGGCTACCTTGCTCCTGCAGTTAGAATCCGTCCTGAACATGAACTGTGTGGTCGTGCCTGCCTCCTGTCCTGGTGTGAACACCCCCAGGACTGTTAAAGATGGCCCTGTGTCCTGGGGTTTGGGCCAGCGTCCCCACAGCTGCTGTTCGGGAGGCTTCCTGGGCTGTGGTCAGTGTAGGGACAGGGTGTCCTTGGGCCTTGGGCACCCGGTGTGCAGCCGCGTTTGGAGTGCTCGCTCCTGCCCTCCGAGGAGCTAGTGCCAGTGATGGCCCCCTAGCTCCACGTTGACACACAAGAAGGAGCAACTTCTTAGGGACCTTGGTGCTCAGCTGCTCGGGTGCTCCCGGCGGCCTCGATCACTGCGCCCCCGTGATATCAGCAGTCACGTCCCTTCCCAGGGACAGAAGTGAGACTGGCGAAGAGCAGGAGCCATGTTGACAACAGCAGCGCTCTATGAAAATGAGGTTGGCAGACATGGGGATTCAGCCCTTCATTCCCGCACGTCCTGGACACATGCCACGTGCCCGTGTTCGTTCTAGGCTCACTGCTCTTACGGAACCACAGCCTGGTGAAGAAGGCGGATAGTAATCAATTAAAGAAGCACAAGATACATGTCAGTCATGAGAACCAAAGAGAAAAAAATAAAGCGGGGGAGGAGATGGGAAGCGATGGCGTTGGGAGGGCTGATTCCTGGGAAGTCACCGTGCGAGGAAGAGTCACAGCTCCGCCCAGATGCGCGGCCTAATCCCGTGATCCTGGGGCTACGCCAGGTTGCACGGCAAAGGGAGCTAAAGGTGCTAATCTGATGGAGATCCGAGATTAGTCTGGATGACCCCGGTGGGGCCTGCAGGACGGAAGAGTCTTTACAAGAGAACACGGATCAGAAGGTGGGTCAGAAAGATGGCGGCACGAGACGGACGTGGCCTGACACTGCCGGCTCTGAACACAGAAGGCGGCCAGGCGCCGAGGAGGGTGGCTGGCTTCTGGAATTTGGAAAAGGGAAGGAAACGGGCTCTGCCCTGCAGCCTCCCGAAAGGAACAGCCCTGCAGACGCCTTAATGGTGCCCTGGGGAGATTCGTGTCAGGCTTCTGATCTGTTGTGCAACAGCACACTAGTGTTGATTTAGACCACAGCTTGTGGGGTCATTTGTCCCGTCGGCATCGCCCGGAAGGCGACATTTGCATAAAGATCTCTAGTGAGGTCGCTGTATTTAGCAAATAAAAATGCAGGATGCCCAGTTACACTTGAATTTCATATAATAAGTAGTACTTTATTAAAGTGATTAGGAAATATGATCTGGCAATCCTGATCTCAGAGAAGGGTAGGAAGTGAGATGATTTGGGGGCCGGGGGGTGGGGAAGCATCCCAGGCAGAAGGAAAAGCCTTCTGAGCAGAGGGCAACAGCCTGGGGGCTCTGAGATCCGTCTAGGAGAGAAGGCTGGTTGGAGGGGAGGGGCTGAGAAGGGTAGGAGAAGTGGGGTTCGGAGAGGTGGTGAGGAATCAGGCCATGAAGGCCCCAAAGAGGGCCCTGTGGTCTGAGTGGGGCGGGGAGTCACCCCAACGTCTGGGGCCTCCTGAGAATGGAGAGATGCTGACCAGAAGGGACTTGAGGGCAGGGTTGAATCGATTTTTGTATGGCTCTGGGCCGAGCACAGAGGGCAGCATTCAAGCACAGAGGTGCCGGGGGCAGGGCAGTCCTAAGTGCCAGACCCCGAAAGGTGTGCGAGGTGCGCGGCGGGCTGTGAGGGCATCACCCCTGTCCACACCCAGGGCGGTGCTCAGTCCAGGCAGGCACTCCGAACGTCTGCTGGAGAAAGGGGTTATTCCAAAGCCCGCGTTCTCTGTGGCCCCTCTGCTGCTGCAAAGCTGTTATGGCCCCCTCCGGTGCGTGGATTGAGGCCGAGTCTGATGACCGGCCTTCCTCCTGGCTCTCTCTTCTCCGGCCAGCTCTGGGCCGCCAGCCTCCTCCCTCGGCCCCCGATGCTATCTATCGGAAGCAGGCCAGGAAGTGACCATGTCCCCGTCTACCATCTCTCTTTGCGATCTCGTGTGCACTTGCAGAATGACATTTCCGTCTCTTCATGTCTCCTGCAGGCAAAGGCCACGTGGCCCGGGCGCCCCGCGTCACGCCCGCACGCCTGGCGCGTCTGGCCTGCAGCTCACTGTCGCTGCTCGCGTGGCCGGGAGGCCGTAGCGCTCCAGCGGCCCCTGGTTTCGATGATGAAGCGTGTCCCCTATCCCTCCCCACCTGTGTCCTCGGCAGCCCCTTGGGGTCACGTGGCTTCTCAAACGCTATTTGCCTTGCTTACGGTCTTCTGCACCCAAATGGTGGTGGGGTTAGAGAAATCATCGCTGTGTCATTGTACTTGAGGGCTGGCGTGGCGAAGTAGACAGACAGGCATATCCAAACCAGGGGTGCGGATCAGGGAGACCCTACTATTGGCAAGTTTGGTTTTGTTCTTTTCTACCGAGGAATGTTCTGTCCAAAAGCACCCCAAAGACATAATGCTTTACAAGACATCATACGCGGTCAGAGACCAATCAGAAGTTTCCCCATGGATGCTTTGCAGTTCAAAGTGACGGGACAAAGCAGAACAGGACCTCAGATGAGTCCAACACAGTTTCAGTCGGGAATAAAGGGCTCGAATAAAAGGCTGTTGCCAAGGTTCATCCTGGCTCAACATGATCATTTTGTGCACTCGAAATAAACAGGTGTGCACACCTGAGGCCCTGGGGAAGGAAATCCGCCTGTCTTTATCTTTCTCTCCCCACTTCCCTTGTAATTGTTTAATTGTAATTTTCGGTATGCCAAAAATATAATGTTTCCAGGAGCATCAAATGATGAATTTTAGGCATTATAACATTTTCTCCAGGTACATCACACACACGGACACTCACACACACACATACACGCGCGCACACATACACACACACGTATGCACACTCACACATACACACATACACACACACATACATACACTCACTCACACATACACACATACACATGCACACTCACACACACACACACACACACATGCACACTCACACATACACTCTCTCTCTCTCACACACATACACACACTCAGATGCACTCACACACACAGACACTCTGTGTCTCACACACACCCTCCCCCATGGCTAAAGCACGGACGCAGTGTTTTGCACAGAACTGATGCTAGTTTTAGACTAAAGTGTAGGAAGTCTGCAGCAATAACAGACGAGAAGCACAGTATCACAGTGCGTGGTAGGATGCCACAAGCCAGCCTGGCCGTTAGCCGATGGGCTGCAGTTCGATGCTGTAGCACAGACAGTGCAAACACTGCTCACGAGGACACGACTGCTAGGCTGACATACTTGCAGGCACCCAGTTCCCACTCTTTCGTGCCAGCTGTGCCAACACAAGCATGTTTTCACCTTTACTCGTCAGCTCTCGGCGCCCAGCTCTCCCGGAGTGCTCACGAAGGCCTTCTTAAATCAGCTGCAGGTTATTTGGAGAGGCGAACATTTGATAAAATTGCCTTTCTGTCTCCCGCCCTACTTAACCGGGTCTGCTTCGCTGTCTGCATGGCACCTTGCACGGCACCATAGACGTGGTATTTCTCCAAACCCAATGATGGAGGAAATCTCCGACAGAAGTATTGGCACCTGCTGGTAGCTGATCCGCGGGCCGTTTAGTGTGACTTCTGGGTCATGCTGGTTTCAGGGAGGTCCAATTCCTCACGTGTATCAGGATGACATTCCTTGGATGTCACTTACTGGGGAGGAAGCCAGTCGATAGACTTCAAGCCCCTTTCTGGATGATAAACTCGTGATTTTAGTCATCTGGGAATATGGAAGTAAATAAGGGATTATGGAGTAGAGTTGGGGTGACCAACTTCTTTTGGTCTGCCCAGACCTGTCCCAGGCCTTAAAACCGGAAGTTCCGTATTCCAGGGAACTCCTCAGTCTCATTCAAATGAGACAACTGGCTAGCTTAGATGGAAGAGTCACCAACTTGACCTTGAAGGAAGCAAACAAAGAGGCTTGGACTTTGCAGTCAGACCCAGGTTCTGAGCCCAGCTGGGCCCCACGAGCTATGTGACCCTGGCGACTTTAACTCCCTCCTCCTCAGCGTTACCCGAGGGGCCTTGAGCTGCTGGGAGGTTTAAGTGAGGTACGTATGTGGTAGAGCACAGTGCCCTCACCCACCAACACATTGTTTTTGAAGTTGTAAAACCACTCATGTTTGCCAAAGACGGGAATAGTAACAGCTACGTCACGAATCAGAGGAGACAAGCAAATCACGTGTGAGTGCGTATCTGCACAAAACAGGAGACGGGAAACTCAGCGCCCAGCTTACTGGGCTACCAAGTGGTTTGTGACAGGCTCTCAGGCATGGGGGGGTCTCAAAGAGGGACAGCAAATGACAGTCACGTCATATCCTCGATGGCGCTGCCTTCCTCTCGACTCTGAACAGGGTTTTCTTTTTGCTTTGCAAGGCTGAAACTTTTCCCAGGAGAGCAAGACTGACAGAGAAAGTGGGCCCCTTCACCGTCTCCCTATCATCACCAGAGGCCTCGTCTGAGGGACGTCACCCTGGCTGGACAGGTGGGTCCTCTGATGAAAGACCTTACCCTCAAGTGACATTCCATTTGGGGGTTACATGAAAACAGCAATTGCTGGGAAGCCAGCATTTTTAATTAAATGTATTCAGAGGGAGTACAGATTAATGCCTCCAAGCAAGAGAGTATTTAAAGCTCATGGGCCAGCTCATGCCGGCTGAGGCCAAAACCTCACGGCCAGCGAGGCTTTTAAGTATTGATATTTCCTGCATTACTAATATTCCAAACCACATTCATAACAACGCAATTAGCAACACAATTCACATCAGACAGTGCGCAAGGACGCTGCATTATTAATTACACCAACAGAGCTTTCATGTTGAGCTCCATGCTCTACTTTTAGCTTTCAAGGGAAACAATCCTAAACTTGCGGGGAGTGGGTGACGCCCCCCTCCCCCCACACACACAGTTCATGGCTCTCTGGCGGTCACTGGGGAACAGTGAATGCTCCATCCATGGTGCTTCGGGGATGACACACATTTTAAAGCGTAAGCTTGGGTGAGTTTGGCTGCACTCCCACATTTGCATGTGACGAGATATGATTAATGTCCTAGCAGTGCTTATCGCACCCCAGACTCTATCTTAAAGCCCATGGGACATCATGATACGTTCATGTGGATGAGACGAGTGCCTTAGTTAGGGTCACAGAAGCTTAGCCCCGCGATGTCTAGGTCCCCTCCTTGGCCGTTCCGGCTGGCTTTGCAGGAATTTTCGGTGCTCGTACTGGGAAGCGCTGGCATAAGGAAGTGTGCTGTTATCATCAGTGGTTTTGCCAAAGGCCTAGCAAGACCTGAGTGAGGGAACAAAGTATCGAAAC
Organism: Lyroderma lyra; assembly: GCA_004026885.1. NCBI lineage: Eukaryota > Metazoa > Chordata > Mammalia > Chiroptera > Megadermatidae > Lyroderma > Lyroderma lyra. The sequence goes on along the minus strand of PVJL010009035.1, from coordinate 3,144 downwards.
ATAGAGCTGTGCCAATTTATACTCCTCATGCAGCTCAGGGGGGCACCCACTACACATTGTCACTTAAAAAGCAGGCCTGCCACTTCAACGGATGAAAAACGATATGGAATTGTTATTTTTATTTCTAATGTGAATTCTGAAGAGCTCAGCTCAGCTGAGCTCTCCCCCCAAAAGGAGGACCCAAAACGGATTAGGACACGTTGGGATGAAGCTTCTGGGAAGGTTCCCTGTTGCTACCCAGCCATCCCCACGCTGCACGGCCTCGCTCATGAAGACCTGCCTGACGCTCCCGTTCACCTGGACGTCACCCGGCTCAGAGCACCCGTGACGGGCGTTCCTACAGCAGAACCTAGCGCTTCGTCGTTGTCTTATTCTTTACATTAAATTCAAACAATAACAGAAAAAAGCGTTTTTCAAGGATCTCCTGGACACTAGGCTAGCTTCTGGAGATACTGAAATAAATAAGCACGATTCTCTAACCCAGAGGACCTCCAACCCTAGTGAGAAAGACAGACAAGGAAAAACAATTACAGTCCAGGGGGAAAAGCAACTGCCTAAATGTGACCTGTGTGTAAGTGATAAAGTGCGTGTTCTCCCCCACCCACCCCTGCCCTACAATGCAGGGGCATACTGAGGAAATGACAGTGGCCCTCACTGCCACTTAACGTGACCGAGGAGGAAACGGAAGCAAAGAGAGGTGAAAGGACTCGTCTCGGGTCATAGGTGGGCAAGGTGGGGAGTGGGAATTCACGTCCCCTCAGTCCTGGGTCTGCTCTGCTCAACAAAGCCCAAGCCCCAGGCTCTGATCCGAAGATGCTTGCAGCCAAGTCGGGGAGACAGAAGCGCCGATGGCTAGGTGACAGGAGGCAATGTCTCACAACAGAGATCTGACAGGGAGGAAGCCCACACTGTCTTAGAGTTGGGGGACCAGGACCCCTGTACAGACTGGGGGATCTGGAGGTGAGCCTTGAGGAACATGTGGGAGAAGAAAGAAAGGGGGAGAGAGGGAGAGCATGCCAAGCAGAGGGCGGTGGGTGCACAACGGCACAGGAGAGGTCAAGCACGTGTGGGACGTGGTCCGGAGCTCAGCGAGACTGGGCCGCGAGATGCTTAGAAGACAGAGAGAAACGAAGCTAGAAGGCCAGGCAGAGGCTTTGCTTCCTCTGGTCACACACACAGACCAGGGCGGTCTCTGCCCTCCTCCACTTTGGTAACCATGGTGATGGCAGTGGGGATGATAATAATAGATGAGCTTTGCACAACACCCAGCGGTTTATGAGACACAACACATACATTACAGTATAGCATTTGATCCTGTGAAGAAGGCAAGGCAGGGAGTAGTTTTAGCCCCACGTGACACAAAAATAATTTAACTACACGTATGCTGACACGGATTTGTACTAACTTTACTCAGCCACCCCAAAAGGCAGTGGTCAAACAGATTTTTTAGTTTTCATTTGGAGGCCAGGAGTTCATTGCTATTTCTCCTGTCCAGTAAGAAAAAAAATATATTCATCAGATTTACTCAAAGCTCACCATGACTCTGGAAGCATTCGTGTTCACCAAGCATCCAGGTGCCCCCTTGCCTCTCCCCGCTTCCCTTGCAGTCAAGCAGAAGTCACATGACTACCTCTGGCCACTGGGCTGGGAGTGGAAGTGAGGGGTCACTCAGACGAAAGTAGGCAATTGCTTTCTCCTAAATGCTTTTCCCCTGACAGGGGCACCTTGGACATCATGTTTCCCAGAGGGTACAGATCCAAGATGGAGGAGGGTGGCGGAATCAAGCTGGACTTTCAAAGCAAGAAACAAGTCCTTACTGGGTTAAGGCAACGGCAATTTTGGGCCTCTTATTTACTCCAGCATAGCCCAGCCTATCCTGAACTACTACAGCTTTCAATACATGGGCATCTCTTTCTTACCTTCCTCCTCTCAGTCCTTATCTTAAAATGACACATGCTATGTGGAGAGCACAGAGAAGTAGAAAACATGGTACTGCTAGTCTCATATTCCGGAAGACCAGCTGATCTCACTTCTGATTTTTGCTCAAAAGTCTTCAAAGACTTTACTGCTTCAGCAGATAATGTCTGAATCACTGAGCCCAGCTTGTAAGACATTAAGTCATCTATCCGTCTTTGTATTTTCTTCTCCACCAGCTCTCCCTTGCCAATTTGCTTTGCAGCCTCACTGGACTACTTAGGCTCCCTGGGTATATCTTTCAAGAATTATTTACAAGCAGTTTCCTCCTCTCCTATCTGATCGCAAGTTCCTTGAGAGCAGAGCTGTGGCAATCGTTTGGAAAAAGAAATTATTCACAGGAAAAGCCTGGCTCAAAAGAAATTCACAGAAATGTGCACTGAAATGAATTTCACTGAATGAAGATCTGTGGGAAAGAACCATTTGGCTTGGGACACTTTTAGACTCCCCAGGCAGTTTAGCTGATTTTAGTCATGGTATCCTTTAATGTCAGATGATTCTCTGACTAGATTTTTCAGTCTTAGACAACTTTTATATCTTTACCCCAAATTAAGGAAATACAGAAGTTCACAGAGAAGTGCCTTATACTGGTTCAATGAGAGTCCTGTGCTTTAGCTGAGAGGCTGGGTAAGCTCCCAACAAAAACACAGTGATGTCCACCAAGTCGGTAACGTGAGGATCAATTAAAATAACGACGATCTGTGAAACATGGTGCCAACCTCACAGCAGAAACTGAATATTTGCACAGTCATGTGTGGGGCAAGGAGCTGATGAATTCTAGGTGATCACCATGGTCAGGGTCCCTGAATCTTTTCTTCCTCTTCTGTGACAGACATGATGGATGACAGCCAAGTGTGTGCCACCCTTCCTAGCTACAAGGTAGACAGCGGGCGAGAAAGCCTGTGTGGTAGTTACAGCACACCGGTCATCCCTTCGCCCACAGCTCCACCAGAAAGCACATCAGAATGAGCTGGAAGGGTGCCATCGTATCCCACCGAATCTACAACATAAAAGGGGAGCGAAACCCGAAGCTCAGTAATTTGGCTCCCACATACAGTACCACTGTGCACTGACAAGGACGCAGCGGCGTTGAGAGCCGCTGCTCTGTGCAAGCGGAGCCCCCAGTGGAAGGTTTGCTCACAGGACTGGAGGTTCAGCGCATCGGGGTTG
>PVJL010009034.1:0-60782 GCA_004026885.1 Lyroderma lyra | reverse complement strand
TGAGATGTCGTCGCCAGAGCTGGGGGGACAGAGGACAGAAATGGAATGTGGGTCTGGGCATGAGGCTCGCAGATGCATCGGCTCCGGTTTCAGCTGGGGCAGTTGGCTGCTGGGGGTGGGAGGAGGAAGAAGCAGAGCTGGCGAGGGAGGGGGGCCTGTTGCCATGGTTGCGGGCACGGCAGGGGCACAGTCTACTGGCACTTGAAGTTCTGGGCATGGTAGGGGGCTGACTGAGGGGAAATAGGGGGGTGATGAAGAAGCATTGCCCCTGCCCCTGGGGCTCTACCAGGGAGAAAGTTTCCAGAGAGTGAATGGGAGATGTTGGGAGTCGAAGAGGGCTCTGGGCCCTGCTCACTACATAGAGGCTACCAGCAGGGCACCATTCTCCAGGTCACCTGTGGGCAACCTACATTCCCACCCTTGACTCAGGCTGGCCCCTGGGGATCCTCCTCCTCTGTCCCATCCAGTCTAGCTGAACATCCTGCATGCTGCTGCTGCTGCTGCTGCTGCTGCTGCAGCTTCTGCTTGCAGGGGAGCAAGATTGTGAATTCAGGATCTGTAATCCTAACGCAGAGCCCAGGCCTACCGGGCTCCAGTTGCCAAGGCGACGGAGGGTCAGAGGGCAGCGCGGGGCGCCCGCTCCTCCAAGTCAGAATCCCAATTGTTAAAGCCCAAGAATAAACAGCTGAAGCGGTCGTGGGGGGGCCAGGAGGGGGGCTGAGGTCTGCATCGGCTCAGTGTGGTGTTGTCAAGCGAGATGTCACTAATTGTCTGAAGGAACAGGCTGAGGCAGCTCTTAACTGCTTCTGTGCCACCGGGAGACACCTTGGCTGCCTGGCCCCATCCCCCGGGCCTCCCAGCATTCCACACGGCCAGCTTGTTGGTAGGGGGAGTGCTAGCCCAGCATAATCCCTGCCTCCCTTGCACTGAACCCCACATACTTTGGCTCCCAACACTCCTTTCTGCCCAACTTGGAACCTCCCACCTGCAAACTAAATCTTTATGTCCACAGAACCAGTACCTCCCAGTCACTGGGCCCACAATACTCCCTTGCAGTCCACACCTGCCCCTTTGGCCTGCAAAAGCTTCCTAGCTTTCCCAGTATCTCCTCCTCCTCTTCCCTCTTCCCTGCTCCCAGAAGTCAGGGGTTCTGGTGAGTGGATTGCTGAGGAAGATAAGACTTCAGGCTAGTCTGATCTTGGGGGTGGGGTGGGGAGGCCCTCCTATGGGGGAAAGGGAAGGCCTATCATATCTTTCTGTGCAACTCCCTGCTCTTAGTCACACACCAGAACCAAAGACCTGAATGGAGTCAAAGAAGCCTAGTTTCTAGCTCTGATTGTTCTACCTACTTACTTCACGACTTCTGACAAGGTACTTTCCCTCCACAGGCCTGTCTCATCATCTATCATCCATCCTAAACATTTCATAGTGCCATGTCTGGAACTGCTGCCCAGAAGACCTCCCAATCTAGTGGGTAAGGAAGGTTCATAATACAAGGCAAAAAAGAACCAGAAATCCATCAGGTAAGATATTCCAAGAAAAAACATGGAGCAGTCCGGTACACAATACATTCTACAGTGGACGGCAGCAGGTGTTAGTAGTAATACTGGTATTGCCATTATAGAGGGTCTCCAAAAGGGTGCAGGTAATGAGAAAAAAAGATTTGAGAGGTGGTCAGTTCTGGAAGGCTTCCTGTAGAAAGCTGTACCTGGCAAGATTTTGGACAGGTGGGCAAGAAGGTAGACTGATCCAGGAGAGAGAAAGTCTTGTGAGGTTCAAGGGGAGCTGAGTTGTAAGGTCTCAGGGACGCATGTTCAGCCCCTCCCAGAGCAGGAAGGGCGAGGCCTTTAATGGTCTCCCCGCCCCACAGACCGGCCATGCCTCCTCCTCCACTCACTGCACCTCCGGATCACAAGCGAGTGGTGGTGGGGTAGACGGGGGGCAGGGGAAAAAAAGGGCGGGCCGCTCATAGGCAGGGCTCCCGGAGATTGGTAGTACCTGGAGTGATGTCACAAGGGGTGGGGTCAGGGCCTTGGGCACGCCCCCTGGCCCCACGCTGAAGCCCATCCCCCGGAGGGGGCGCCCAGGCCGCCTTGCCGCCCTCTCCAGGTAGTGGGCGGGGCCGGGGCGCTGTCTATGGGCGGGGAGCTGGGCGCGGAAACAGGGGATCCCCCAGAGAGGGCCCAACCCAGCCGGGGGCTGGACACATACAAAAGACGACTTGTTCTTTCTTGGGATGCCTGCGCCTTCTCATACATACCTACAGTCACACTCTGGGGACAGCTACACCCACATACGGCTGAACAACGCCCGCCGGCGTGAGCAGAGGGTGCCGCCAGCTGCAGAGGTCGGTGAAGAAACTTTCCCCAACCACCCTTTGCCACAGACTCAACACCAGTCACCTAACCCCATCCCGTTACAAGTAACCTGCGTACTCCCACAGCCTCACGCACGGCCCTGAGGACACTCGGTCACATTTTTATAACTACCTACTCTCCCTTATTTGTAGCTCACAAATTCCTGCTCTAAAATCAGATCAGCTTCAATGCAGGCTCCACACTGTATGTGAGACCTTGGCACACAACGAAGTTCATTAAGGTTATTTTTTGCATTAAGGTTACTTTTTACCAACCACTTATTCTGTGCCAATCCTTGCCATTACCCTTTATGGTGAGTACTATCAGTCCCATTTTGTGGTTGGGGAAGCTGACGCTTAGGTTAAATAGCTTGCTTAAGGCAGCAGCAAGGATGTGAACCCAGATCAAGCTTGACTTCAGAGTCCATGACATTCCATGTATTATCTCTCTCTGCCTCCCGTCACACCTGACCTTACACCCTACCACATATACAACCACAGACAGCAAAGCCATCTCAGAATCGAGGTGTAATTCTCCACCCCAACCACATCTCTATGTCACAGTCCAGTATCAGGCAGTTTCACTAATCAGTGTGTTGGGGGCAGGGGGAGGGGAGTCTCTTACCTCTAAACTTCGGCCAGAGTCATTATAAATGGGGCACAGAGTAAGAGCAAGCCACCTCCACCTCCCCTGACCCCAGGATAACATAGCACTGACATAAGGGCTGGGGCGCCAGTCCTGCAGCTCTCTCTGACCCCTTGGGCTAGGGCCCGCCCCTAGTCCCCAACCCCTGCTGAGAACAAGTAGAAACAAACTCCATCCTGGGGATGTCAAAGCACCTTTCCTGGGGGAGGTGGCTCTGTGATCCCCTGAGCCTGGATAGGGAGAAGGATCGGGTTACCTTTTCCCCAGCTGTGCCTGGACTCCTTGGGGTGACCTCTCACCTCATCCAGGCCAGGACCCAAAGGAGGCCAGTCTAGCCCTCACCTCCTGTTAACCCTCTGAATTCCTCATCTTTCTATTCCACAGCCCCTGCCAGGGCCCCAGTGTGTCTCAGGAAGCCCAGCCTGGCATGCCAACCTTTCCGCACCCTCCTATCCTGGGGTCTGGTTTCCCAGAGGGCTTTACAGAATGCTCCTCCCTGCCCCCTACCCAAGCTGCCCTGCCCTGCTGGGATCAGATACCTCCGCCCAAGCAGCTGAAAATGACCTGGGCTATTTTCGCTCTGGGATCGTGTTGCAAACTCCCCCTTAAGCTGGCAGCTTCCCACAGCCCTCCAGACTACTGCCCCCCACTCCTTATCCCTCACCCAGAATCACTGACTAACAGGACAGGAGGGCTTCTAGAGACCACTGGCCTAAGCCCCTCAGATGGGAAGAGTGAGGCCATGAGTCAGGCACAGGGCCGGGCAGAGAACCAGGCTTTCTGGGTCCCCGCCCAGGTCTCTTTCTGCTGTCTAGCACAGCCTGCTCTGTACCCTAGATCTCAAAGCTTCTGACCCAGCCAAAAACCCAGCCGACCTCCTCTAAGCACCAGAAAGTCACACTGGAGGCTACAAGCCTCGTGTGCCGCCCTGCATATCACAGCTTCTACCACATTTGTTTAGAATTGGGACCAGGTCTGTCTGTACCTGCATCACAACCATGTGGATCATGGGAACATTTTGAAGGGTGTAAACTGGGGGCAAAGACAGGGATACTGAGGCCCAGAGGGATGGGAGGTGGGTTCAGGGTTCGTGAGGTTTACATTGCACAATACTTCCAAATTCCCAGTAGCCCTTAACCCCAGTTTATTGGTACACCCGCTTCCATTCCTACAAACCCAGCCCCCTCCAGTCCCCTGCCCCTCCACCTCAAGCTCCAGCCCTCCTGGGCAGGAATGCGACTGGTCAGGTCTGAGCTGACCACATGAGTGGCTATAAGGCGACAGACCCCCCATCCTCCCTTCCCCCCCCCAAGCCTGGGGGAGCTCACATACCAAGGCAAGGTGGGGGGAGGGGGAGCAGCTTTAACCCTTTGCAGCCAGGCTTTGGGGTAAAAGGGGTATTCTACTTCCAAATGCCCATTCCCATATAAATGCTGCCAGGTGGGGAAGAACAAGCAGAATCTACTTCACTGAGGGGATGAGATGGGGGTATTTGCCTCACTTGTTCCTATTAAGAAAAATTAGACTTTATCACCCCAACTGTTTAATCTCATCTCCTGTGACATGTGGAAAAACAGTCATGAGGTGGTGCTGAAGGGAGAAGGAAAGGAGGCATCATGAACCCCAACCTCGGGAGCCCCAAGTCTGATGGGAGAAATACAACCCTGCCCAGGGGAGTCTGATGGGGGAGACCAGGCACAGAGGCTGGGACAAAGAGCTGAGAGCAGAGAACTCAGGGAGCTGTGCAGAAGTGGGAGGAAGCCAGGGTAGGAGCAGAACAAGCAAGCCAGGTGGGGTCAGATCGGGCAGACTTCCCAGAGGCCCCTCGGCCCACACCCCTCCCCCCAGGCTGTGGAATCTCGGGGGTCAGGGCTGAGGGACAGCCCCGCCCCCTGCTCCCCTCGGGCTCAGGAATTCCACCAGCCCAGGGAGGGGGGGCCTGCTTCGGCCTCAGTCCAAGTTGGCTCCCACTGGACCAGGAACTGCAGCTCTTCCTTGGGCCCCCACCCCCACCCAAGCCACTGGGCTGCCCCCCCCCCCCGCTCCGGCCCCCTCCCCTCCTCCTCCCTGGCTGGCACGGTGTGTGCCAGGCGCTGGCAGAAAACAAACCCGCCGGGGTGGGTTTGCAGGGAGCGGGGTAACCTTGACACAGTTGCGGCAGTCGCTAATGGCAGACACACACTCCGCCTGTTCTGGGGGGACTGTTGCCGTTGCTAGGAAACCGGCAGCCGCGTGAATGGAAATGGGTCAGTAAACCTGGGGAGAGATAGTGTGACACTCGAACCACTGCAGCTGCTCCAGCCCACACCGAAATCCCTCCTCTTCAATATTTATCACTCCCGCCTGGGCCCTCAGCTCCTGCCAGACCCTGCACCAGCCTAGCCCTCGGGCCCCCCCAAGGCTCGACACCGGGGTAGAAAAAAGGTGGGGGTTTGCTTAGCCTCTCCTTGGGGGGGCCCCCCAGGCGGGATGGAACTGGTTCTGGAGGAGATTGAACAGGAAACAGTCTAATCCCATGGTGGGGAAGGGGTTAAAAGGTCAATTCACGCCTGTTCCTGATTTAGGCACCGTGGTAAAATTACTGCAAGTGTGAACAGGCTTGCGCTGCCTGCTGGCCTACCTGCAGAGGGACTGATTAAGCATGGAGACCTTCCTCCCAGTGTGTAAGCGATGGAGAGGAAAGAGGCACCCAAAACATGGCCAGGATTAGCTTACAGCCTGAAAACATTCTCCCTTATAACCCGGCAATCTTCCTGTATAGCCCAAGGCTTCCTAACAGCCAAAATTGATGCCCCTAATACAACCTGACAAGCACCCCAAAAGGACAGAAGCTGCCCACTACCTTCTAATATCATCCTGTACATCCACACACCCCCAAACAGCCACTCACTGTTCAGAAAACCTCGACAACACCCCAATATGGAGAAGATACCCCTACAATAGAACATGACAACTGCAATTCAAAATAGTGCAGTTCAGCTCAACACCTATGAACAAGCAGACAAACCTAGGCACAAGCCAAGACTGCACTGTGTCAGACTGTGCTCAGTCTTCTACCACTTCCCCATAAGGTGGGAGCCTTCCCATGCAGCCTGCTCTAACTCACAGCCAGGGTCTCTGGTTCATGTTTTTTTCTCCTTCCCATCACCAGCCTCCTTGTCTTGCATACACCCCAATATACGGCTTCTGCAATCACTCTTCTGGACACACCATCTCACAAACTAGCTGCCTTGTGTACCGCACCCCCAATTCCCTGGAGGCTGACTGGACACTGACACACACATTCCCTTCCCCTAGAAGCCAGCAGTCTTGCAGCCCTGCCTGACACAAGCTCCTGTTCTTGTGCACAGGCCTCTCTATGACAACAGGGGCCCTGGGAATCAGTACCACCCTCCACCCACCACAATCTCGGACAGTGTCCCTGAAGCGTGTGTCTTGGGAAAGGAGGCACTCCAGCCTTCTGGTGTGTGTGGGGTGGGGGTGGGGGTAATACCTCAACAGGAATCTCCCAGCAGACTCCTTCTGTGTGCTCCTATCTCCTAGGATACATCAGTCAACACAGGCTCAGAGCCTGTCAGAGCTGGAAGGTGCCTTAGGGAGTCACTATCGCAGCCTCCTCCACTATGCAAGAGGAAACCTAGGCCCAGAGAGGGGAAGCGGCCTGCCCAAAGTCACACAGCCCAAATACTGCTTCCAACCCCTCACCAACAGCCCTCTAAGGGTTGCAGAGAAATTGGGGGAAGAGTCAGGCCCCGGAAGGCTTCCCTGAAGCAAGAGGAGGTGGGACTAGATTAGTGGGAAAGGAAGAGTCTGTAGTCCTAAAGAGGAGTTTATGAGAACTAACCAGCAGTGCATTCACAGACATGGGCACCTGGCAGCCCTGGAATCTGGGCCACATAAATTTGCTCGAATCTGAACTTTGCCAACATGATCTGATGGATACCTATCCCCACCCCACTTCCTATCCCAGGGCCCCAGAGAGCTGCCTCACCAAACCAAAGGTACCGGAAGATTGCTGTTCTGAGGCCTAGAATGTAAATTCTAGGGAATCCCTGACTTTTTATTATTTAAATAGATCTCTACCAGGAAGCCTCTGGGATGCCTGTGAAAGAAATTTTCTACTAGGAAGTTTTTATTTCAACTCCATTTTGCAGAAAAAAAAATTGAGGTTTGAAGAAGTGGGGTAGTTTGCTCAAGTTCACATAGACAACAAATGGAGCCTTGAGTTCCTTCCAGTACACAAGGAAGGCCAATCCAACAGGAAACAGGGAGAACTGGGGGGTGGGAAGGAGGGAAGGGTGGGAGTTGATACAGGCCCAGGCCCAATATCCTGGGCTGAGGGGGAGCCAACAGGCATCTGAATTTGAATCTGGGTGTCTGGGTTCCACCCCCACCCACTCTTAACAGTGGTGGAGTGAAAGGTCAGCATGAAGATGGGAGGGAGAGGAAGTGGAATTCCATTAGGCTCTCAGTCAGCTGGGGCCATACCCCAGGGAGCTGGGCCAGGGGCTGCCCCAACTTCCCCCCAGCCCAGAACTCTCTGCCAGCTCCCCACCACTACCACCACCAAGCCAGCCAAAGGAGCATTAAGAGACCCAGCCGCCTCTTTGGACCTCAGTTTCCCCATCTGTATTAAGAGCTAACCTAGCAGGAAGGGCTTTTAAGGGTCCTTCCAGCTTTAATAGCATGGTGACCAGTTCTAGTTCTCAGTCCCCAGCACAAATTCAGAAGTCTCTGAGTCTGAAACTAGCAGAAAACATTAAATATGTGTTAATGAATAAATGAACACTCAATAAAACCAGCATCTTTCAATCTTCCCAGCCTGAATGAGAGGTACTACTTACCTTGGGAAGCCAAATTTCACAGGGTTGTTGGAGGAAAAGGTGATTCAGATACATAACGTTACTCTGAATGGGGCTGTATGTTACACAGGCGCCCTTTATTTCCCACCCTTAATATGGTGCTAAATGTTGTGCACCTTAAAGCCAAGGCTATGACCCACCTACCATTATTTAGTTTTTCAGATGAGTAAAGGGACTTACTCAAGGTCACACAACCAGTGATGACATGAAGGGATTCGAACTATACCTACCCACCCCTTTGTTTAACATGGTCAGGGTGTGCTGGGTTGGAGCAGAAAATGAAGTGGAACAAGGGACCACTTGCAAGGGAGATGGGGTCCATCCCAGGGGACGTTAAGTTCCTGTGACTTGCAAACCATTCATCAGTTTGCAGAGCACCCAATGATACAGGAACTAGAAAAGCTGTGGCCAAGCACCCCTTCCCCTCCTCCACAAAGGGCAGAGTAGACCTTTTCCTCCCCCAGCTCCCAGGGCTAAGAGTGAGCCCTGAGAGGTCACTTACCTACTCCCCTGAATTTCAGGGCTCCTGTAAAAGGAAGCCCCTCCCTCCCGGTAGCCCCTTTCTGGACTTCAGGACCTGCAAGGTGCCAAGCCACCCCCAAAGAAAACTGCAGTCGCCGTCAGAAAAATGGTCCAGGGTTTTTTTCAGCACGTCCGTCCCCCACCACCTCGGCAGTTGTGGGATTGAGGGGTTGTTGGGAAGGCTGCCTCGCCTCCCTCTTAGAAGTCCTGAAACACCTCTTAGCGGGGCAGGAGGCTCTCCCTGGTCCGCTGGCCCAGCCTTTCTCGGACCGAACGGTCCGCCCCCGAGTTTTCCCGCCGCCGCCTCTGCGGCTACCTGGCAGGCTTGCGCCGCTGCCCCTTGATCCCTGCCACCCCCGCCCCCTCCCAGAGGAGGCCGCCGAGCTTCTGACTCCTGGAGGTGACGGGCGAGAGGGAAACCAGGCAGCTGGGGGAGGGGCGCTGCCTGCACCTGGCCCCTCTCCGCCACCCGGACGAAAGGGACTGGACCCCCGCCAGACCCGAAAAGAACGGCGGGGGAGGGGAGGTGTGCTGCCTCCTCTCCTGCAGTCTGGGGGCGCTTACGTTCTCCCCCCAACAACCCTCGCCGCCGTGGCGCCCCCTAGGGTCCGGTTGCGAGGCGCCCCTTCCCGAGCCGCACGCTCAGCCCACTCCCCCGGCCCGCCGCGCTCTCCAGCTGCAGGAAATTCCAGAAGCTCTCCATCATCCCGGCGCAGCGCACAGCCCGGCCTGCCAAGGCTCCCCGAAGGAGAGCCACATGCCGGCCGGCCGTGCGGTCTGCCCTCGCCGCCCCCCCCCCCCCCGCTTCTTCCATCACGGCCGGGCAGCCACGTTGGGCCGGGCGGGGGCCCCGCTGGCCGCCTCTTCCCGCGCCCCGGGCCGGGCGGAATGCGTGGCAGCCCCGGCCGGGGGCTATTTTGAGCGGGAGGGGAGCGGCCCAGCCTCGGTGTTTTCGGCTTTTTCCTGGCCCCCAGCCCGCCAGCCCGGCCCTCGGCTGCCCGTGGAGTCGGCGGGGGGGGGGGGGGGGCGTCACGTGGCGCGGGACGCCGTGACCCAGCTCGGGCCCCGGCCCCGGCCCAGGCCCGGTCGGCGCCCGGCGGCGATCGGGACCTGCGTTCTCGGCCGAGGCCCGGCGGACGGATTATTAATAGAGCGCCTGGTTCCGGCTGCAGCTCCAGGGCGCCCGCTACCTGCACGCCCCTCCTACAGGGAGCACAAGCGGCCAGGGCACTCCCTCCCCACCGACGGACTCAGGCCTCACTGGAGCGCCGCGGTACACCAGTGGCCAATCACCGGCCTCGATTTCCTTACCTGTAAATTGGGAATGAGCTGCTTGGATTTACATGATGGGTACCAAAGTTTTCCTTCATGTGTGCTTCTCCTTGGTCAAAACACCTTCCCATTATGGGGCCTCAGTTTTACATTTATAAAATGAGAAGGTCTGAGAGGACTCTTTCCAGGTGAAGAATCCCTTACATTTGAATAATGCATTTTCATTTACAACCCTTTTGAACTTAGCGACTATACAATGATAATAGCCACCATTGAGCTATTATAAGATTCCCATAAAGTAGGTAATATCCCCTTTTGGCTGATGAGGAAACTGAGGCTCAGAAAGGTTAAGTGACTCGCCAAAGGTCACACAATAGCAGAGTCAGATAAACTCTAGCTCCAGAGTCTGAGTTAACTGCTGAACATAGTACCCTGGGACAAGCAGGACAAGCACTGCCTACTTTGTATAGAGGAGGAAACTGAGGCTCAAAATGTGATTTGGCCAAAGTTGTATTTGGCCAGTTAGTGGTAGAACATCCAACAAAGATCTTCCAACTCTTAGTCTAACACCTAGCTGCAGCCCTTTGAATCTGTTCAGCTCCTGCCCTGGGACAGCTATTATAGTGAGGACCTCCAGGATGGGGTCTTAGAAATGGGCACATAGGCACCACCCTCATGGGTCCCAAGTTGTGTCCAGGGCCCTGGAGATCACTCTCTGTTCCCAAGGGTCAGATGCAGACTCCTGGGTCCCAGGGTTCACTAATCCACCAAATTCTAGACTTAGCCCAGCCTCAGCCATTAGGGTAGGGGCATCTGGAGTGTGAGGGAAGATAGTATGCATGGGTAACAGCCTGGGACAGGGCCTGGAGTTGCTTCCTGTCCCCACCCCCACACCCCAGCAAGGAAGCACAAAGGTTGGCAGGCCCCCCACTCCTCCCCGGAAACCTGGCAGTTTATTTCTGTCTCTGGGCCCCCTGTTTCCACAGAGTCAGTCCAGGAAGGCTGGCAGCAGCTGGCTTGGAGGGGTGGAGCTCCTGCTCCCTCAAGGGTCCAGCTGCTACCCCTGCTCCAACCCCACCTGCCAGGCCAGATTAGACTCCAGAGTCATAGGTGACATTGGGATGAGGGAAAAAGGAGCTGGAGGCCAGTTGGTTAGGATTCCAAGGGAGGAACCCCCCCTTGCCACCCCAACCCAGAGCCTAGAGGCTCTCTCAGGGTGAGTCAGTCTATACTCAGTTCAAGTATGCTAAGAGTATAACCTCTTGTGTCCAACTCTATTTATTCCAGACCATTCTGGCTCATGGCTCCTCTGGACCTTGGTCCCAAAGAAAAGCCTACTTCTAAAGATGTGCTGCCCCATAAGGTAGAAACTAGCTATTGAGCACTAGGAATGTGACTAGTTGGAACTGGGATGTGCCATAAGTATAAAATATACATCAGATTCTGAAGTCTAAACATGAAAAAATATAAAATATCTCATTAATAATTTTTATAATGACTATATGTTGAAATGATAATTCAGATATGTTGAGTGGATAAGAAATATTATTAACATTAATTCACACTTCTTTTTACTTTGTTTAACACAGCTACTAGAAAATTTAGATTACATATGTGGCTGCATTACATGTCTGCTGGTAAGTGCTGTTCTAGATCATACAGTGCTCTGGCTTGGGACCAAGACTTCGCCTGCCCTATAACTGTGTGGCTTCAGCTCATCAATTTCCCAAATCCAGACCATAGTCTATATGTGGGTGTAAACCTCAACACCTCACCCCACCCCATTTCAGCATTCTGTGAATTTAGGCTCAGTCAGAGATTATGACAATCTGCTTTAAACCACTGTCTAACCCAGAACCTATGTAGTTTTTGTTAACCAATGTCACCTCAATAATTTAAACAATAATAAAAAAAACTGTCTAGCACATTTTGTTGTTCAACAATTCCCAATATCTAGATCCCAGCAAGAGTAGGCCTCTAGACCAGTGGTTCTCAACCTTCCTAATACCGCGACCCTTTAACACAGTTCCTCATGTTGTGGTGACCCCCATAAAATTATTTTTGTTGCTACCTCATAACTGTAATTTTGCTACTGTTATGAATCATAATGTAAATATCTGATATGTGTTTTCCGATGGTCTTAGGCCACCCCTGTGAAAGGGTCATTCAACCCCCAAAGGGGTCGTGACCCACAGGTTGAGAACCACTGGTCTAGATCATCCAGCCTGACACTTCAATCTTGTTTGCTTAGAGGTCACTCACTGCTGTCTAGTAAGATTTGAGATGTAGACACTCTCAGGAGGAGAGGTTCTGGATCAGGGGCTGGCAAACTGTGTCTGTTTTTATAATTCAAGTGTGATTGGAACGAGTCATGCTGACTCCATTCTGCACTGTCTATGACTGCTTTCAAAGCACAATGGGAAAGTTGAGTACTCATGACAGGGACTGAATGGTCTACAAAGTCTAAAAATTTCACCAACTCTTTACAGAATGTTTGCCAACGCGTTCTAGAGGACCAACTGGTCCAACCCACAATAAATCCAGATTCTAGCCTAAAACCATGGCTAGTCTAATCAATATCACCTCCTGCAAGGTGGTACCGCTGACCAGGATCTAAACCAGAGTTGAACATGTGCCCCGTGCTTCTTGGATTCCAGATTCTGCTCTGACCTCAGGAGATGGGCACCAGTATTCTCTCTGGGAGGGAAAGGGTGTCTCTGTTTCCAAACTCCCTTAGACAAATCAAGGCCCATTGGCCCTACTCAGTAGCCCTGGGAAGGAGGAGGGAGGAGAGTAGATTGTAGAGATAGCACTGGAGGATGGGTCAGAGGTAAGTCCTTCCCTGCCAAGGAGGCAGAACATAATCAGGCCAAGAAGACAGTAGCCCCACAATCCACCCTTTCCCAGCAGGCTCCAGAGCAGGTTACTTAACTGGGGGTCACGTGGGACAGATAACCACCCTCTCCAGAAGCTAGACCAGAAGGCTCCAAGTGGAATCTTCATCTCCAAGCACCTGATGCCTATCACCTCAGACTTGTATAGCCCCACTATCCCCCTTTCCCCCAGTTTAACTCTAGCTCTGCTTCTCCATGACTTTCTTTGAAAATCCTCCCTTGTCTGCCCCTCCCTGTCATTTCTCATTCTTCCATCCTAGAAATCCTAGCCTTAACCTTAGCAGTTAAGATCTTGGGCTCTGGAGACAACAAACCCAGGCTTCAATTTTAGCTCTGACTTTGGGCAAGTCACTCCACCTCTCCAGGCTTTCTCAGTTTCCTCATTTGTAAAACAGAATATTAATAATAGTACCTACCCCACAGGGTTGTTACAGACTTAACAAGATCATGATGTATGTCACTTTGCCCAGCACATGGCCCATAATAAGTATGCAATGCTAGCTGCTATTTTTATTACTATTGATCATCTAGCTTGGTTCCATGGATGGACTTTGGCAGGTTTGTAAACCTCACAATATTTTAACCAAAACCTGTTTTTGTATTTTTCTGAAGAGAAAGTCCATGTTCTTACCATCTTCTCAAAATGGATCATTAGCACAAACGGTAAAAAGCCAGAAAATGGGAGGGGCTTTAAATTCAATCCAAATGAGGAAACAGAGGCACAGAGGGGGGAAAGGACTACTCCAAGGGCCCCTCAGAAAATGTGAGGCAGACCCGAGGCTAGCACCCAGGAGTAGTCGCCAAGGCCTCACTCTTTCCACCAGGCCAGGTTGTCTCTCTGAGCTAACTTAATCGTTTCTTGCCTGCTCAGCTGACAGCTTCCCAGTGAGCTCCCCACCCTCAAATCCCTCCAATGGATCTCCTCCACCAGACTCTTCTTCCTCAAATCTCATTCTCCTGATACTATGTTCCTGCTCCAAAACCTTTAATAGCTCCCTACTGCTGACAACAACATCAAGGCTGAAGTCTTTAGCCTGACATTCAAGAGCCCTCACAGCCAGCTCTGGCCCCCGCCAACCTCCTCTCTCTTCCCTCTGGTCTGGTCTGTGGAGCTGACTCCTTCCTCTCCTCTCTTCCCCTCCCCACAGTCTCCATACCACCCACATAATCACTCAGTTCTGGACAGATTCTGCCCCTCTGCTCAATCATACAGTGTCTCAGGCTCAGCCTGCTGCCCCTGTTCTGCCCTCAGGGTTGCTCCTGGGTCCAGTCACTCTCTGAACTCACCCTGATCAGGCCCCTATGGGGTGTGCTGACACAGCTCTGGCTCCAGGAGGGGTTTTCTCAAGCCTCTGCCCATGCTCTCTAGCCCAGCTCCACCCCTTGACACTGACCCACCTCAGCCACTGCCCGTGTGCTCTCCAGTTAACCTCCTTTTCCTTCTGTTCCCTAGACTTGCAGGAACAATACCCTCGTCACAGGGAGTCAGGTGGTATAGCACTGTCCTCAGAGTCATGAGTCCTGGGTCAGATTCTTCTCTTTGAACTTCATGTCCTCATCTATAAAATGGGGACAGCAATACCTATATACCTCAAGTGATTCTCATGAAGGATAAAATGCCTTATAAATCACAAGGTACTTTTTCTACTAAAACCTGCTCTACAAATATTACCAACACAGCCTCTGTTTATAAGTTTATTTAAAATTGCAACAACCCTGCAACTTTGGCACTCCCTAAGCCCTTTCCCTGTTTCATTTTTCTCCTTGGCATTTATTGGCATCTAACAAACCATATGAGGGCTGTCTGTAAAGTATCCAGCCATGACAGCCCTTATATATTTTACTTACTTTTGTATTAGCTGTCTGTTTCACCCTTTAAATGTAAGCTCCTTGAGGTCAGGGGTTTTTTTCAACTTTGTTCTCTGCTGTGTGCTCTAGAAAATTGTCTGACACCAAGTGTGCACTTGGTAGTTGAGAAATGAATGAATGAATCAAGTGCTTACAGTGTATGCGGCACTGTACTAGGCACTTCTTACACATCATCTCATCTGTCAGGAGTACTTTCATTACCCCTTATTTTGAAAATGAGACCTTGAGTGGCTTGCCCTGATCATATGGTAGGAAGCAACCTAGCTAGGATTTGACTCCAGGGCCTACCCTTTTGGTCACTATGCTCTATTTCCTGTCCAAATGGGGAGTTATTTCTATTTCTATATTAGCTAAGCCTTTTGAATCTGCCACCCTCCCTGTCTCCCTGGGGCTGTTACTCTCTATGCCCTGGAGGCCACCAGCCCTCCCATCACTACTTCTGACCTCTCTGAGCCATTTCCTCCCACTTCTCAGCCCTAACCCACGCTTCTCATTCTCACTTCAGGGCCTCTGCTGATGCCTCCTGCTCTGCCTGGAATGCACTGACTCCATCTCTTTCAATTCTTGCCTATTTCTCAAGTCTCACCTCTTCAAGGAAGCGTTGCCTCCAGTCTTCACTTACTCCCTTCCCTGAGCTCACGCCTTACTTTCTGCTGGGAAAACCCACTGGGAGAGCATACGCTGACTTGGTCCATTCCTTTATTGTTTCCTGAATTTGGAGCTCTTGCCCACCTCTGTCTTCCTTCTAACCAGGTCTCTCTCTCCTTCCTCTGCTGGACCACTGCTCCCATCCCATGCCATCTCTTCATCAGGTTTAAAGTTCTCTGGTTAAGAGCTTGGCTTTGAAGCCTCTCAAATTCCAACTCCACCCGCTACTAGCTGTGTTTCTTTGGGCATGTCACTAACCTCTCTGAACCTGTTTCCTTTCTGCAAAATGGGGATAATACGAGCACCTGCTGCATTAGCTAATGTGCCTGGCACATAGTAAGCTCTCAATAAATATCAGCCTGTTATTTCTTCTATAGCATTTTATCGTGTCACTCACCCCCATTCTCAAGTCTCAGGCTCCTCTTTCTCTTCTCCAAACAGATGCCTCCTCCAGAATATAACTGGTAAGATTGCTAACATGTATTGATTACTTATTATCTGCAGCGAGTAGAATATGCCTGGCACCCAGCAGGTGCTTACTGAATAAATGAATTAACTAGTTTAATTCTCATGATACCCTATGGGGAGGGACACTATTATTATACCCATTTTACAGATAAGGAAATCAAGGCCCAGAGAGGGTGTGACTTATCAAGGTTAGGATTAAAACCCAAGCCGTCTGACTCTAAAGCTGAGACTCTCATTGCCCTCCTCATCTTCACTATTCGCATCCTGCTCTGCTCCAATGCCAACCCCTGGGGCAGGACTCCTTCTTTCTCTGGATGTTGGACCTTAGCATCTGTGGATGCTCACTGATCCCCTACTCCGCAGCTCCAACCCTTCACATTTTATCTCACTGGAACCTCACAAAACCCTATGGAGTCAGTGCCACATTGTTTTCCCTTGACAGATGAGAAAACTGAGGCTCAGAGAGAAGTCAACTAACTAAAGCCACATAGGATTCAAAGCCCAAACTATTTCAACTGCATCGCATTTTGTGATTTTTTTTTCCTATTGTCTTATACAACTGTTGATAACATTTCACACACATCTGCCTTGTTTTTCCTATCAGACAGCAAGCTCTCTGGGGCCAGTCTGAGGCCAGCCCTCTACTGTGGCCAGCACTGTGGTGGCACAAGCTATGCTCCAGAGGCTTCCTAACTGCTGATATTCGCCTCCCAGACAGGCACACCCTGACATTTGCCTGCTCCCCCATGAAGCAGGTCTTGATTTGTGGGCTGTGTCTGCCCAAACTTGGGGTTGGTGAGGGTAGGGCTGGATCTTTCCTTTAACCTAGACTAGAGGCTCCCCAAAGATGCCATTATCTCCCAAGAACTCAGGGCTCCCTTCTCCCACTTAGAACACTAAGGAGGCAGGATAGCCTGCCTGGTGGTTCAGAACAAGGACTCTGGATCTCAGTGTTCCAAGTTCAAAGGCTGGCTCCACCGGGTACTGGCTGTGTGATCTTGGGCAAGTCATGAGGCTTGACCTAAGTAAGCCCAAATATTCTGACATGTAAAATAAGGATGAGAAGAATAGAGCTGCTAGGATGACTAGATGAATATCTGTTTATAAAGTTAGATGGCTATCTGGAACATAGTAAATGCTATGTGTTTGTTAAATAAATCAAAGTAGGGTTCCACCCAGGTCCTGCTGGTAGGGTACAGTGCAAGAGATAAAGCAAGCCCAAGTTCCAAACAGACAAGTGAAGACACATAGGGAAATGGAAACAGGTGGCAGAGACCTCACACCTCGGGAAGCCCCTTGTGGGCAGGGACCCACTCCTCCTTCCCCCACACCCTCCAGAGCCAGAGGACCCCATTTCCTGGTCTTTTGACCTAACCCCACTACCCTAAGCTCCAAGCCACTTCCCCTCCCCTCCCCTCCCCTTTCAACTGTTAACTCGTTCCAGACAGATGACAGCTGGAAGTCAGGCCCTGGTTTTCTTAGTTTCTGCATGACCTTGGGCAAGTCACTTAGCCTCTCTGAGCCTCATTTCCTCATCTCTAGGAGAATCTACCCTGGTCAGTTTTAGAGATTAGCTAGTAAATCCATGGGTGTGTTCACAGGTGCTCAGACACAGTAGTGTCCCACAGCCTGGCCACACAGATGGGTGTGCTCTTGGGCACTGGGGCGGGGAAGGGGGCTGCCATTAAAAACTGGCACCCACTTTAGAAGTTTCCCCAACAACCCCTAACCAACGCTTAGGCTGCAGGCCAAACTCCCTGTCCTTTTAACCATCATCCTATGACATTAAAATACTGATGCCTGTGGGGAAGTCAGGGAACTGTGTCAGGCCTCTCTTCACCAAGGCACTGCCCTGGAGCAGACCTGGGGGGGAGGGGGAGCAGTGGGAGGGAGCACAGTGGAGGGGAGTAGAGGTCCCCTTACGAGGAGACCCAGGTAGAGTTGGAGCAGATCCCTGGGTTGAGAGGGGCAAAGGGAAAAAGGGACAAGTCCCCAGGGTCCTCCCTCTCCCCCACAGCTAAATCAGCACTCACCTGGCCTGGCCTTCTACCCCTCTGAAAAGGAAGAGGAGCCAGAAGCAGCAAGTTATGATAGACCATACCCATTGTTAATTAATTAAAATAAACAGCAAATTAAATACAGCAAAATTAAAATAGCACAGGAAATTAATTCTCTACCAGCTCCACCTCACAGGTGAGATGCTTAAAGGGGCACTTGCAGCCAGGATCCAGGGCAGCTGGGAGGTCATCAGCACCTACCTGCCTTATACCACAGCTCCTGGCAACCCCAAACATCAGTGGCAGAACCCAGCTACCCAAGGGCATTCACCTGGCTCTGCCAGCCCAAGACTGGCCTCCTGGCTCCTTATTCCCAGGGGACTCCCAAGCCCTGGGTCACATTCCTGAAGCCAAGCCCTGATCCTTGATCAGTGAGCAGGAAGCGCTCTGACACCCTCTATGCCAGGAGGGCATTTGGCCCACATCTGCCACCACACAGGTCAGGACAGGAGGGAAGAAGAGGGGCCTTGGCCTTCTCTTGTGGGCTCCCTCTGGGGCTGGGAGTCAGATCCTGGCAAAGACCCCTCCCTTCCATGCCGAGCTCCTGGAACCTCATTTGGAGCACCCAAAATCTGTCTATGGGGAAACCCTCACTTTGCTCCTTTCTTTTCCTCAGAATCCTCAGGAAAAAAAAGCACTGCGGAGACTCTAAATCCCAGGACACAAGATGCCCAACAATTGTGTGTCACATCAGCTAGGATGTGACACACAATTCCCTCCCATACACGACTCAGTTGGCTCATTGCACAGATGAGAAAACTGAGGCCAAGGAGTGCAAGACATTTGTTTGCCATCATCCAGAGGCTTAGTGGCAGAATCGCTAATGGGCACGTTCCATGTCACCAACAAAACACGGGATTTCTAGAGTGCAGCTCAGCTGACCCCACTCTCAGCCTGGCCACCAAGGTTTCACCTCCATAATCCCAGCCCCTGACTGCCGCTTCTTCTGTCCCATACATGAGCCAGATTAGACTCCTCGGCTTGACCTCGGACTCTTGTTCACATGGTTCCCTCTATCTGAAGCTCCTTCCTCCACCTATGCCTGCCCAAGTTTGATTAGCTTCTTTAGGGTCCAGCTCAATGCCTGCTCCTCCATGAGCCACCCAGAGCCCTGACAGGTGCTGCCTCATCCTCCTCTAACCTCCCAGGGTACTTTGCCTTCACCCCTACATCCGGCCTTGTCTGTTGTCTGGGTGAACTGTGGTTATCAGGTGCATGAGCTTCCTGAAGCCACAGACACCTGGCCTCTGGGCCCAGCACCTGGCACAGTACCCAGCTCTCAGTAAATCTCCTCATCTGATGTCCCCCATGTCCTCCTGATAACTGACAATAAGGCTATCATTTACTAAGCATTTACTGTAAGCCTTGTTCCTATACTGTCCCATTCTCACAGGATAGACCCAGCCCAAAGAGTCCATGTGACTTTCTGGGTTTATAGCTGGAAAACTGGAACTCCACTGGTCTTTGGTTCTAAAGGAATCTCTTCTCCACCCTGCTTGCCTCTTCTAGGTCAGACCACCACCATCTCCCACCTGTACTACTTAGGCCTCTCAACTAGCCTCTCTACCTCCAATCTCGCCCCACCCTGTCCTATCATTAAAGACTTGCCATGATTCCTTGTGGCCCACTAGACAAAATCCAAACCTCTGGGCATAGCATCTAAACTCTGTGACATTTGGCTTCTGCCTTCTTCGCAGTTTCTATTCTAGTCTCTGAACATCACTCCATATTCCCAGCATATAATAGTTTGATTCATTTTCAGGCCTTGCATATGCTGTTCCCTTTGCCTGGAATACCCTTCCCATATTTTTATTCTTGTGAATGCCTACACATTCCTCACCATTTAATGACCAGAGATTACCTTACAATCTAGTCAGACTACACAAGCAATAAACAAACTGGTCACAAAACTGAGAGCGCTATGAGGGAAGGACCTGAGTCACAACAGTATCCCCAATGCTTAACACAAAATCAATGCTCGAGCAACATTTGTTGAATGAATAAATGAGTATTCCACATATAATAGTTCACTGAACGGAGAAGTGACAAGGTCACCGTATGCAGCACTGGAGGTGGAGGGAAGAGACTGAGGCCAGAAAGGCCAAGGACGCAGTGGAGAGCAGTGACGATACTGTCAGGGCTGCTCGGCACCAGAGCAACACTCTTGGCAGAGGGAGTGTTTGTGAGAGACAGAGGAAAAGTAAGGTGATGGTGTGCGGGAGGCTCCCAGTGTGTGTGCGCGCGCATGTGAGAAAGTGGTGAGAGTGTGAGTGGGGGAGTGTGTGTTGCATTTGTGAATCAGTCTGTGAGAGAGAAGGTGAGGAAGTATGTGAAGGAGGGCATGTGCGTGCGGGGGTCTGAGTGGGAGGGCGAGGGTGTACGTACAGGAGAGCCTGTTTGTGTGTGCGTCTGTGTGAGAGAAGATGAGAGAGTGTGCCATGAAGGCTGTGTGTATGTGCTGGAGGTTTTACATGTCTGCTGGGGTGAGTGTGACTGAGAAAGACAAAGGGATACCTGAGGGGGTGTGGGAGTGAGAAACTGTGTGTGCGTGCGCACGCACGGAGTGGGGGGCGGGAGGGGGAGTGCTGTGAGCACGTGCAGGAGGAGATGATGTGCCTGTGCGTCCAATGGGGAGGGTAAGGTAAGAGAAGTTGGGGCTCTGCTGAGGGTGTGGCTGCCATGGCCTTGGCCATGGGCCCAGTGCCAGAGGTGGGGGCTGGCCCCGAGGCCACAATGGGGGACTCTGACTGAGTAGAAGATTTCTCAAGAGTTTTCTCCCTGGAGCCACAGGCACCAGATTACCATGTCCCCAGGCAGGGAGATGAAGGAGGAAGCCCAGATGTGTGTGTGCCTTACATCTGTCCACAGCAAAACCTCTGGGCATTTATTTGTCTCTGTCTGTGTCCAGGTGTGCACGCCTGTGCTTGTGTACGAAGTGCTGGCTGTGTGTCTGTGCCTGTCTTTGTCTCTATGTATTTGAGCCTTTGTCTCAGTGTGTGTGGCTATTGCTCTATGCTTGTCTGCATGACTGTGTCTGGTTTTGTGTGTGTCTAAGTGTATCTGTGTCTACAGAGCACTGTGTGTTCTTGATTTGTGCATGTCTAAGCAGGGCTATAAGCATTCCCCTGGAATGCCTGTTTATATCTATGGGTCCATGTGGTCTTAGCGTTGAGTGAGGGAATGTTGTGCTTTTGAGGGTGTCAGTCTAGATCTCACTATATAAGTGTGAGTATGTGCTTGTGTCTCTGTATGAGAGACTCTGCCATGTGCTATAGTATAGAAATGTTTACCTGTAACTGCAGGATGTATTTGAGACCAAGGATATGTGAGTGTCTCTGTGCCTGTGCCTGTGTATGTGTTGGGTGTGAGGGGTTTGTCACAGACTGGTGAGCAAGTTAATCTCAGACTCCGTGACACGTGGAATAAAATCACGCTCCCATAATGGGATCATTCATCTTCCTGTCCAAGGACAGAACCAACTCTTCACCCTCCACCCTGGGGGAGCCAGAGGGGCCGGGGCCCTGTAAGAGCCCCCACAGAGGCCCCCTTCTGTCCTCAATACCCCATCCGCACCCCTCCTCTGTTGCACCAGGTCCATTTTGCCTCCAGAGTGTCCTGGTGCCCACTGCAGGCTGGGCTGGGCTCCAGGACATGTGACCAAGTCTTAGAGGCCTGTCCTGGGCCCCCAACCCCACCCACTGCTGAGGAGGGCCCTGCCCTAGAAGGGAGGGGGTACAGGAAGGAATCTCTGGGCCCCTCCTCCTCCTGGAGGGGAGGGATGAGCTGCAGGCCCAGCCGGGATTTTCCATCTCTCAGCAACAAGATTCCTGGTGAGCCGGCTGCAGGGTTTGGCAGGGTGCCTGCTGGAGACCCGCCCTCACCCACCAGGATGCCTGGGTCCCCAGGGCCAGGCAGCAGTCGGTTCCCTGGGGAACCAGAAGGGCCCCAGAACTCTAGCCTACTGCTGCCTGTGAAAACGCTAGACCCTTCAAGGCTCCCTCTTCCAACCAAAGATGACTCTGCAGCCCCCCCAGGCGAACCACCACCCTTCCTCTGGCCTCCACGCAGCCTCAGCCTTTGCTTCAGAAAGCCATCACAGTCCAGCCACCCAGCACCACCCACTCCCCGCCCGAACCTCAGCACACGCCCAGCCTGGGTTCTGGACCTCACCTCTGGGTTTGAGGGCTCCCAAATCCAGGGCTATGCTTCTCTCAGACTGGGGCTTCTGAGGACAAGGCCATGTGTCCTGCAGCTGTGAAATCCCTCTCGGTCTCAGTCCTCCTTCCTGACTGAGCAGACAGTTACCAGGAGAGGATTTCAAACCCCAAATTGAGGAAACTAAGGTAGTGAAGCCCTCTGCCCTGCCTAACACTATGAATCAGAGGCCAAATCCAGTAGTCCAGACACATAAGGTCTTTATTCTGCCCAAGAGCAGTGGCTGCAACTCTTTCTTCCCTATAGGGGTGCAATTTCAGAAGTGGGTGAGCATCAGTTGGAGGGAGAGCGAGAGTGGACTCCGTCAACCTTAGCCTTGGATGGGTTGCTAGAGAGCAGGTTTGGTAAGAGATTAAGGTAGAGGAGGAGAAAAACTGAGACATTTGAAGATTTATGAGTTTAATTCTTCTCTCTTAAATTCCCTTCCAAGCCCCCCAGCACCAGCCTGGTCCCTCCAAGGTTATGCTGTGGCCCAAGGCCAATGTCAAGAACCTAACCCATCTATCAGCTGTTGCCAGGGAGTTTCCACCCCAAAGAGTTCCAAAGGGAGAGGCTCAACAGACACTAGGGGCCCAGATTGATGGGGAAGGGGAATGGCCCAAAAGAAACAATAGCCCCCTGCACCCTCCCAAGAGCTGGGGGCTCACAACCTTCTGGAAAGATGCTAGGCTGATGGGTGGGGCCCAGGAGGAGGTGGCCTCCCAGACCTAATACCACACCCATCCCCACCCTTTCAACAGGCCTGGAGACCTGGGATCCCGTGGGGCCTTACAGCTCACAGGGTGTGTGACCTTGGGTGGTTGCTGCTCCTCTAGAGGACTCAGCCTCCAGACCACAGGATGCAGGAAGTGGCTTACATATCCCAGGTGTCCCCTCTTTCAGCTCAGCTCCCTCAGCACTAAGCCCTGCCCTCCCTCCAGTCCAAGGGTGTCACCCAGAATCTGGGCCAGATGGAACAAGGCCTTGGCAGCTACCTGGAGGAGTCCCTAAAGCCACCCAAGTCATAAATGAAGAGCCCATTAACCCTCCACTATACATCCATTTTCTAGAAGAGAGAAACAGGCCATGAGAGAGCATCTGGGTTTGCACCAAGACCTGAGTTTTACTGGTGGTTAAGAGCAGAAAGGACAGAAAGACCCGGATTAAAATCTCAGCCTCAGATTCCTCATCTATAAAATGGGTAACAGCGCCTCCCTGCTACAACTGTTAAGTTGAATGAGAAAATGTATGTAAAAGCTGGGCACACTGTAGCAAGCAGCTACCATTGACTATGGGTAGTACTAACATAAACTCAAGTGGCCAGGGGGAAGGGGAGGATGGCTCATCCTCTATAGATCGGGACCCCTCAGGGCCTCAGCCCAGGAGGACCAGCCAAATTCCTTTAAGTCCCCAGGTATCGCCCTGATTCGTTAAAGGTATCTTATTAGTGAGCCTGGGGACCTGCCCCTCCACAAGTAATAAGCCTCATTAGTATCTTAGCCCCAAGCTCTGCACCCAGAGTGTATGAGTGTGCACATGCATGACGGTGGGGGGCTGCAACAGGCCACCAGCCAGGAGATAGCATCCTCACCAACCACACCCCCTGCCTGTCATCAGCAGGGCCTGTCACCACCCAGCTTGTCACCTGCCTGCCTCGCACCCGCACCACCTGTCACCCACCCAGCTCGTCACCCACCCAGCCCATCACCTGCACCACCTGTCACCCACCCAGCCTGTCACCAGAGCTGCCTGACAGGCATCTGGGTGGGGGCAGGAGATGGGAAGGAGAAGACCACAGGGGTGTGGAGCTGGGGGCCCCAGAGACCCTGCAGGACCCCCACTTCAGCTCAGCATCCTGCAGCATTGCCATGGCAACCTCTCAGCCACAACCACTTTCCCAAACATCCCCCACCCACCACCCCCACCCCAGGCCCTGCTCTTAGCTGAGCTAAGGCTGAGAAGAGCCTGAGTGACAGCAGAATGGGGTGGAAAAGAGGAGTTCTTCAGCTGGCTGGCCTTGGCCAATCCCTCTCACTTTGGACTTGGTTACTCCATCTGCAAAATGGAGGGGTGGAATGGGGGAGGCCCCTGTAGAGCAGCCCATCCCTCTCCAGCCTGGATTTGCTAAGCCAGCTGCCAGTTAACCTGTGAGGGCTGGGAGATGAGACAAAAGGACAGGGGTTTCTGGGTTCTTCCACACTCCTTTGCCCTTGGCCCAGCCCAGAGAGGCTGGGACTCTGGCTCAAGTTCACACAGCAAAAGAGGAAGAGTAAGCTGGAGAGGAGGGAGGGGGCTCTGCCATAAGACTGCCAGCTGGACACACCACACTGGGTGACCCAAGGTGACCGGGAGTTGAGTTGGCCCCCACCTCCGAGCTGCATTATTTATAAAATCCAGAGCTCGAAGCTGAGCAACAGCTGCAGCACTGCCCCTGGGGGGCACATGCCACAGTGGAATGAAGAAACAAGGTGTCTCCTCCGGGAAGGCCCCTGGGGTCCCTGGTCCATCAACAGCTAGCTGGGGCAGGGGCTGAGGTGGGAGAGGGGTAGCAGCCCATCCTTCCTCTCCCGCCTCGTCCTCTCCACTCCTCCAGGCAGGCTGCGATAGGATTACTTCTGCATGACTGCCCGCTCCACGGGGTTCCGGAGACCCTCCTGCCTGCAGCAATCTTTAAAATTCCTCCAGCTCAACCTCGCTGCCTTTCTTCCCCGCAGTGAATGCTCCAGCATCTACCGCAGTGTGCCAGCCAGTCGCTGCCGCCACCAAGCAGGCTGGGGCCCAGGTCCTTGGCACCCATGGGCAAAGGAGGACCCATCTTCAAAGTGCAGCCCAGTATCCCTCAGACCCCTCTGAGGTCCAGACCCTGGTCCATCCCCTCTGGCCCCTGATGCTGGTCTAGCCCCACAGAGCATGGCTCACACCAGAGTCAGGAATGCCAGTTGCACCAAGGTAGATGGTGCGGCACATACGTACAAACACACCTGGTGAATCCTGGCATGCCTGCCCATGCCCTCTGCTGCCAGAATCTGGCTGCCCCCATCTTGGCTCTGACCCCCCTCCCTACCTCACCAATCCCTGCTACCCTTGGGGTGGGCAGACAGCTGGGCCAGGCCAGCGCCTGTGGTTCCCTAGGGCACAAGAGGCAGGCAGGAGATCGATCCACTGAATTTTTCAAGGCTCTAATGGAGTCTGCATCCCAGGACTTGGGGCCTGGGACACAGGGGATATCTCAGGGACCCCTCCCGCAGCATTGCAGTTGCTTCATCTTTCAGGTCTTGAGGGTCAGGAGAACCTTTCTAGGAGCCTTCCCCCAGTAAAAGATGAGGCACAAGGGGCCCCTGGGAAAGAGATGGAATTGGGGGACTATGAGAAATACCCCCTCCCAATCTCCCCAGCCCTAATGCGGGCAGAAGCAGCTCAGCCTCTAAATCACTCCCCTCATGCTGCCCTCTGAGGCGGATTCTGTGCATCTGTAATTAGGGGGTGGAACAGATGGTGGAGATTCCGTTTAAAATCATGCATCTAGTAAAGTAACCTTCACTGTCGGAACTGACTCCCAGGGAGAGCAAGCCCCAAGCCCCAACCTGGGGGGTGGAGAGGGAGCATGTCCAGTCAGCACCTTCCTAACTCTTTCCCTGAAGCCCATGGCACATTGTCCCTCTCCTGTGAGTGGAGGGGTGGGGTGGGATGGCGTATTTGGCAAGGGCCTGAGAAAGTAAAGGTTGGGGGTAAATCCCCTTGTCCCCCCCAGTAGATGCCAGTGCCAGGGCAGGGGTGGGTATTTAAGAGTTCTTGGCTGAGAGACCAGGGTGACTAGGTGCCAAGAGGCCCCCAAAAGGCCTCAAACCCCCAAAGCCCAGGCCAGGGTGCCCGAAGCACAGGGTCTTGGGTGGGGCAGCTTTGAACCAGATGTACAGCTTCGCTGTCCAGGAATGAAAGGCCTGGGGCAGTGAGGGGTGGGGTGGATGCCTCCCCAGGCAGAGGAGGTACTGGGAAGTGGAGGAGGACCAGGCAGCAGAAAAAGAGAGCACACAAGAGTGAGCAAGTGTGTGTGCAGGGCTGAGGCTGTCCGCGGGGCGGGGACTGGGGAGAACAAGGTGGATTGGGGGAGCTGTGATAGAGTGCTGGGGAGGGAGGTGTGCTGGAATGTGTGAGGGCTGCAGACAACTTGAGGCGAAGTATGTGACAGAGTGAGGTGGGGGATGCAGGGGGAGCAGGAAAGAGCTGCTCACAAGCTCCTAGGGGTGAATGGGTGCAGGGTCGCGACTGAGCTGAGGCTGTATGTGTGTGTGAGTGCAAGTCAGTGTTTGGAAAGGTGTGGGGTCTGTGCCTGGGCCCTGAGATGCTGAGAAAAGTCCTGGGGCTGGAGCTTTGTATAGAGGGCTGCCTTCTTGAACTGTTGGGTCTGCGTGCGTGTGCGTGTGCATGTGTGCAGTGCACCTTGGGGTGTTTCAGGGTCATAAAATGTGGGTTCTGGTTAAGTACTAGGGTTACAAATATCTGTTTATGTAGGCATGTTGGGGCTGTGTGTGGATTTGGGACAGCTGGATGTCAGGAAGGTGTCTGTCTGTATGTAGAATAATTGTGTTTGTGGAAGTGTTGGGATTGTGTGTTTGTAGGTGAAGCAGTTGTGTGTTTAGTGGTGTTGGAGCTGTAAGTGTGTGGGGAGCAATTGTATGTAGGAAGTGGTAGGGGCTGTAGTTGGGTCCGTGTGCCCAGGTGAAATGAAGGGCAGAGTCCTGGCATTTGTTCAGGGTCCCAACTGGGGGCTACCCACCAGAACCCCTCTATGAAGGGGTACCTGCCCACCTCCAGACCCTGTGCTGAGACAGTCTTTCCCTCTTTCTCAGCCTGTGCCCAGGCCCAAGGAGCAGCCGCCTCCTCACTCCCTGGGGGGCAGCCATGGATCCTAGCCCACCCATCTGTCTTCAGTTGGTCCAGGCAGGAGCCCCCACAAAGCTGCCTCGAGGGCATCACTGTGTATGGAGAGGCTCCGGCTGGGAGTGGGGGGAA
This sequence comes from Lyroderma lyra, assembly GCA_004026885.1. Classification (NCBI taxonomy): domain Eukaryota; kingdom Metazoa; phylum Chordata; class Mammalia; order Chiroptera; family Megadermatidae; genus Lyroderma; species Lyroderma lyra. The sequence continues at coordinate 33,981 of PVJL010009034.1, read as the reverse complement.
ACTGCACAGCAAACAGTCCTCATGGAGACTCCTTTGAAAACCACTGACGCCAGGAGAGAGTAAGAAGGAGGACAGGGCGGGTCTGTCTGTCCTTGTGTGTCCGTGTGGGTCAGTGCCCAACTGCAAGCCTTGGAGCCCCTTCACATGTGTTCGCACTGATGGCCTCTGTTCAAGTGGCATTCTGGCCCAGGAAAACAGTCCTGCAACATGCTCACAGCCTCACATAGGCAGTAGCTACCCCCTCATACATGCACACTGCCTACACTCACACACTAACAACCCACACACCTTCACATCCACATAACACCACACCCTCACACACATGCGGTTCACCCCCAGGGCCCTACACCTTCACACATATACACTATCATACACCCCCACACTCTGCAAAACCAGGCAGTCACACACACACACACACACCTGTGACAAACACATGTATCCGCACATACATACACCCACACACTCCACACACCTGGGATGTCCCTGTCACACCCATGTCCCATCTCACATGTACTTGGTCTCTCAAACACACCATAACAGACCCTCGCCATCCCTCATAACTGTACACGTGTACATTTTTATATGTGCACACTACCCCCCACCAACTCTCAGTTCTTTCGCCCCACCCACTTTATCTGTGTCCAGGTGAGCCCCTGTATCTTCCCAGAAAGGCTCCCACTGACTGAGGGCCTCCTGCCACCCCACCCTGCCAGCTGGGTCAGAGTGAGGGGGCATACTAACCCCACCCTGCAACCCCCATACCACTGTTCCCTGGGAACCCTGATCTTCCTCTTCAGAGAGAAAGAGCCCTCTCTCTGCTCTGGTGTGACTGCTACTGTATTTGTGAGCGTGACTATGTGCATGTGTGTCAACATGTCCTGAGACCCCACGGTGAGGCCTGTGTGTCACCACCTGTGAGGGTAAGGAAGCATGGGATGCATTATTAGTTATGTCTGTGAGATTTGAAATGAGTGTGAGAGTAAAGATCTGTATCACAGAATGTGTGTGTGTGTGTGTGTGTGTGTGTGTGTGTGTGTGTGTCAAGGCCTGTATGGACAGGTGTGAGGATGGGGTTACAACTGAGCAGGACATACATTCAGTGAGTTGAGAGTATGAGGTGCTATTTTCTGAGAGCCTGGAGGAAGGCACATCTGTGAGTAAGGGTCAAGGCTGGGAGAGCGGCTCTCACAACTCCCTCCCCTATAAAAAGAGCAGGGAGGAGGGTCTTTGGGCTGCTTCTCTCTCTCTCTCTTTCTCTCTCTCTCTCTGACCTCTTTAGCAGCTGGAAACTGAGCCAGGGGTGGAAGGAATGGAGACTTGGCTGGCCTGGGGGTTTGGGGAGGGAAGCAGGAGAAAACACCTTCCAGATTCTCATCAAATCCCTGTTTGTGGTTTGCAGCCTCAAGTCTCTCCTCTCTCTTTCTCTGTCTGGGTTATCCCCTTTCTTTATCTCTTCCTGTCTCTCACTCCTCCCACCCCCAATCTCTCTTTTTCTCCCTTCTCAGTCACCTGGTTGCCCTTCCTGGACTGCCCTATCTCCAAGTCTCTGTCTCTTTCTCTTTCCCTAGGCTCTTCCATTTTTCTGTCTCCTCTCTCTGCCAGCACCTCTGTCTGTCCATCTCTTCCTGTCCTGGTCCATCTGTCCGTCTCTCTCCGTCTGTTTGTGCGTGGGTGTTTCTGTCCATCTGTTCCACCACCCATCTGTCTGGTTGTCTGTGCTAGTCCTTCTAAGGGTGCCCACTCGCTTCCCAAGGCACCCAGCCCCAGGTCAGCAAAGGCCTCTCCTGGCTCAGGGGGTGGGGAGGGGGTGCAGAGTTGCAGCTTCTGGAACCTTCAGTAGCAGCTGGGCTGAGCAGGGAGTTCGGGGCCAGCCAGCTGCTGAAGCAGCACCTCCCCTGGGCTCTTAGGCCAAGGACCCCAGAACAGAAAGGAGAGAAAGCAGGGCCTCACTGCAGCTGAGTTTGTGTATGTATGTAAGGGAGGAGGCAGGGGGCCTCACTTTACTCTCATTTCACCATTCCCTCCCAAAGCCAAGCCCTGCAGGACAGGGATCCTTGGTGCCCACCTTCCTAATCCCCTAGCCAATGGAAGAGAGGCTGGAATACAGGAGGGAGGGGCAGAGGGGATGCCAGATCTTGAGGGAAGGAGGGGCTGGGAGCCTTAGCTTCCTGTCAGTTGGGTAAGGCGGGGGCTCCTCCCCTTCTCTCTTCCAGGCAGTCCCTGGGGATCTTTCCAGTTCTGGTCCCAACTCCAGTCAAGAGGGGCCACACAGGCAGTTCTCAATAGTTCCTACAGGGGCTGTTCCCATCTCATAGCTTCCCTAGAAACTCTGATCCATAGGAATATGGAAGGATCATGTAAGTGTCACCTTCTTCCCCAAGTAAAAGGTGGTTCTGGACATGTGGGCCCTGTCTAGGCACTGGCTAATCTGAGGGGCTCCACCTACCATCACCAGACTACACACACACACACACACACACACACACACACACACACACACAGAGTAAACCCTAGCACTCATGGCCAGCCACTCCCTCTCCCCTGTCCAACAACTCAGAGGGTTCAAAAGGGAACCTACCCTAAAACCATGCACCTCAGGCTGCACCAGCGGCAGCTCCAACAGTGCCCTCTGCACAAAGCCAGCATCTGGAGATGGCATCCCTCAATACCCTCCCAGGGTGCTATGGTCCCCCACTTCCTCTCCAAGAACAGCTCCCAGTCCAAATCCCACAATGGATGAAGAAACTGAGGGAGGGATAGGAGAACAGAGCCATCCCCCAAGACCCTGGGGTGGGATCATAAATTAGGAATAGGTAAAGAAGGGGACACTGCAGGGGCAGAATCTGACTTCTTCCTGATCTACCTTGGGCAAAGTCCATATTGGCGGCACCCTCCGCACAGCCCTACTGCTGGGCCAGGGCCAGGGGCTGGCTCCCTCCCTCCAGAGCTCTCCTTGCCCCTGGCTGGGCCCCCTCCCTCTCCTCGCTTTGGAGCAGCTCTCCCTGCCCTCTCCCTCCCAGAGCTGGCTCTCTCATCTTCAGCTCTTGGAAGCCTGACTCACAGTTTCCCCTCCTCTCTCCTCTCCCTCCCTCTCTCTCTTCCCGCAGCGTGCCTCCCCCTCCCCCGGGGGGGGGGGGTCTGGCCACAAGGGTGCCCGCCTGCTCCTTTCCCCAAGCTCTGGCCCCCCTCCATGCCCAGGAGGCCCCCTGCAGCTGTTCCAATTCTCCAGCTACAGAGAGGTGGAGTGCAAAGAGCCTGGGTCCCAGGCCCAGCCCTGCTAAGTATCTGTGACCCGGGGCAAATGGCTCTTCTCTCTAGACTTGGTTACTTCCTGTAAAACAAGGGAGGGGGTTCCAACTGGATGATGCCCCTGACATCTCTGGGACCCTAGCATTCTACACATTTAAACCCCAGTGCCTCCTGGCATAGAGTACCCACAACCTGTGGGGTACTGAACCTGCCTCAGGCCCCGCCCCCAGGTCCAAAGAAGAGCTCTGCTGGGTCCCCAGACATTTGGAGAAGGCAGAGCAAAGACACTGCCCTGGGGCAGGAGCATGAGTCAAGTGACCCCTGGAATCCCCATCTCCCCATTCTCCCTCCCCCTGTGGGAATCTTTCTCTCTCTCTTTCCCTCTCTTTCTCCCACCTGTCCTCCTCCCTCTTCCCAGAGACATTTGCTTGTCTCTCCTCCAAAAACAATCCCAGCATTTAATCTTGGATGAGAGGCCCTCAGTGCCTGCTCATTTTGGGCTGTGGCATGGGGAGTGGCACATGGCTAGACCTTCTCAGTCACTTTGACCCCACCTGCAGGGGCTGTGATCCTGACTCTTCTCCTTGTCTACCTTCTCTCCCACCCCCTCATCACTGGCTTCTATCACCATCTTTCCCTCTCTCCACCTCCACTGTAGCTAGCTAGCTGTCTGGGTCTCTCTCGTCCCTACCTCCTCCATTCTCACCCAGCTCTCTCCCAGCGGGGGGGGGGGGGGGGGCATCTGCTAACATTAGCAACAATGTTACCCTTACTCCCTCCTGCAGTGCCCAGCTCTACCCCATCCTGGTTTTCCTGACTTGCCTCCCAAGACACCTAGGGAACCCAGAGACAGAGCTAGGCTCCATCCCATAATAGCGGTCTGCTTGGCCTCATTCAACCAGACCAGAAGTGCCTGGGCATCTGGTACGAAGGCATGGCACCTCCAGGTCTTGGCTGGTTGGCTGTCATGAGACACAGAGCTCTGTATTCCATACATGCACACAAAGTTGACCTATGGTGGGGGGTGGTGGGGGGTGGTGGCGGGTGGGAATAAGGGAGACCAGGTTTGCCTGGAGGAAGACACTGCCCAATGGCAAACAGAAGCAAGAGGAGGGAGGGGCCCAAAGTCAATGCTCCAGGCTGATCTGAGAACAATATCCTTCTGGGGCTCTGCCAGTCCAGAACAGTCCCCCCGCCCATACACACAAAATGTCCCTTAATTTCTGCCAGGGATAATTTGCCCCTCAAGCCTCCAGCACAGCCACAACAATCAGGTGAAGATAACCATCCCTTAATCTCCTTTTGGATCTAGGTCCAACCTCCCCATAGTATGCTTCTACTTAGCTGTGCAGGGGGTTCCAGAAGCCTCCCTACCAAGATTTAAGATATAAGCAGGTGGAATGGGGGGAGGGAAGACCCCCAACTCTCAAGCCCCTTCACGAAAGGCCTGCTCAAAAGCTTGGGAGCAATGCAAAATAATCCTGGCAACCTTATACCTCTAAGCTGAGAAGCTATGCTGTCCATCCACAGCACCAGGGGGGACTGGGGTTCCCTGCCCCCAGGACCTCTTCCAGACCCCCCAGTCCAGCAACCATAATAAACAGCAAGCTCTTTTTCTTTATGACACCAAATTTCTCCAAGCCCAACAGCTCCTTCCATCACTACCTCAGCCATAGATCACATTAAAAACTCACAGAGGGCAACTTAAACACATCACATTTGTTTCTCTCTATATTATTTCAAAAGTAACGGCATTAAAAATGGATTTTACTACAGAAAATAAATATCAGCACGTGGCCCGGGAGCCCAGGCAGGGGGAGAGAGCCCACCCGGAGAATGTCCCTGAGGGCTTAGGCACAGCTCAGGCACTGACCAAGGAGGTGGCTGAGAGGCCACATTACACCCTGGGGTGAGGGGGGAGGGGGTGCCTAGAGAGGGGGCAATGCCTGCTCACCAGGGCACCTGCTCCAATGCCAGACCAAGAAGGACACCAGTATTGGTTTAGACTGGTGCTCACTGGTCCCCCAAAGCTCATGCCCTCACTGATCTTTGCAACCTTGGAAGGGTGGGAGCTCTGGGCAAGAAGTTCACCAGTCTCTGGGGGTTATTCCAACTATTGACACAGCAGGAGAAAAAAAAAATGAATTCAACTTACTATCCAGTTTGATTTTCCATTACTATAAAAATAAATATACATCTGCTCAAAGGAGGGAGATGGCAAGCAGCATGCACATGCCACCTGGGGGGTCCCCCCACAACTCACCACCACAACCCAGGAAATGAGGACAGACCCCTCCAAAGTGGGGGTGGGGAGGGGAGGGTGAACAGACTGGTAATCTTTCACTTACAGTCCTAGCTCACACAGCTACACAACCGGGCCACACGGAACAGGAACAAGCCAACAATAGAAACACCCCAAATGCTCCTGGCAGGACTCTGTCCAGGCCCAGGCACATGACCCCGCCCCGCTGATGGCAGCAGTGGACAAAATGTGGCCACCCTGACCCGGAGGCAAAGCTTGTCCTCACACCCTGAGCTCTGCCCAGGGAGCTGGGGCCAAGTCCCGCCTGACACCAACTGGTCCGGCGGGAAACGCCTGCCCAGCCAGACAGGCACAGGCCCCCCCAAGGGTCCCTCCTTGTGTTCAGGGACCAGACTAGTGCAACCCAGCCCTGCCTCCCAGGGTGATGCCTGGGCCCAAATTCAGCTGGCCCTGCCAGTCAGGCACTGGTGCAGAACCGAGGGCACCAGGCTCAGCCCCTCCCAGCCCAGCCTTAGGGCCCCCAAGCTAAAAGGGAGGGGGGACTCCCCACCCCTCCACATCTGGCCCTGGCCCCCAGGGTCTGCGGTAGAGAATTCCCGCCCCCGCTTCTCTCTCTCTCTCTCTCCCTCCTCCCTCTCTGTGCCCGCTGCCCGCCTCAGGGACAGCCCCAGCTCCCGCCTCCGGCCAGCAAGGCCCACATCCTTCCTCCCTCAGCTGGCCCCTTCGCTTGGCAGGAGGCTGGGGGGTCAGGCTGCTGGGGAACCCCTCCAGCTCCCATCAGTACTCATCCCCAGCCCCCAAACTCTGGGTTGCTGTCCCTTTTCCTGTATAACAGGAAACAAGGTTATTTCCTAGACTCAGAGCCAGCCCCCTGCCCCTCTGGCTCTGCCCGGGGACCAGGACCCCCAGCAGGGGAAAGCGCCCTTAGCCAGAAAGCGGAGGGATTCAGCAATTCACCCCCAGCTACCCGCCCAGGGGGCTGACAGCTGTCACTCAGCACACCACCCTCTGGGGAAGAGGGGGCCGATTCAATCAGAGCCCCAGAGGAAACACATTGATAGACGATTATTTATTTATTTATGCAAAAGTGAGCCGACTTTGTTCGCCAGGTAACCGGGCACGCGGCCCAACCCCTCCAGCCCCGGCCTCCCCTAAATCCCTCCTCCACCCCACACCCCCTCCGGGTCATTAGGTCCCCGCCCCTCAACTCCCAGAGCACCAGCGGAACCTTGGGATTTGGGGGTTGGAGGGGAGGGGCTCCTCCCTCCGCAGTCTCCCCCTTTCCCAGCGCCGTTCCTAAAATCCAGCCTTGTTCTCCGCTCCCACGGTCTCCCCCTTCATTCCCCCCCATTCTCAGCAAGCTGGAAAGCAAATTGCAGTTTTAAATCCAAAGACGGAGGGAGGGGGAAGGAGGAGGGGGCGCCGGGCAGCGCTGGGCGCGCACCTCGCCCCCGAGCCGGGGGAGCCGCGGGGCGGCCAGGAAACCCGAGAACCCCCCCTCTCCGCCCCCCCTTCTCATCCACCTCCCCCTCCCCCTTCCCGGCGCTGCCTGCCAGGCTTCGAGCCGAGCCCAGCCGAGCTGCGGGCCCCGGTGGAAACAAAGACCGATCGTACCGCGGGCACCGCAGCCACGGGGTCCGGCGGACCGGACCGGGACGCGCGGAGGGGGCGCAGGGTCCCCCCTGGCGCGCTGCACAAAAGAGCCCGGCCAGGCGGTCCCCAGCGGGGGTCTAAGGCTGGGAAGGAGGCGCCACTCACCGGAGTGCTGGGCTGCCGGCTCCGTGGGTCCGAGCCAGGCAAGGGGCTTTGGGGGTCGTCAGTCTTCCGGCGGCGGCAGCGACGCGGGCGCCCGGCTGCTGGGGAGAGGAGTCGTGAAGGAACACTGAGCCGCCCGCTGTTGCTGACAGCATGGCTTGCGCCTTGGCTCACATTCTCCGCCGCTAACTCCGCTGGACACGGCCCCCCGCTCCCGCGGCACCCCCCCAACACACACACCTTGATCACTCCTTCGCTCTCTCTGCGCCTCCCCCGCTCCCCCCGCCGCGCACACACTCTCACAACATTGGACACCCCCGCCCCACCCCCCCAAATGCAAACCTGGGAGGGAACGCGCCCCGCGTAGTCCTGCTCCTGCTCCTCCTCCTCCGCCCTCCTCCCGCTCGCTCTGGCTGTCTGTCTGTCTCTCTGACTGTCTCTATCTCTCGCTCTCTCTGCCTTTCTCTGCTCTCAGAGCTGGGTGGGAAAAGGAAATGAGGACAGAAAGCAGACGCTGGCTTTGGGTGGTGGTAGCTGGATTCCCTCTCCCTCCCTCCCCCTCCTCCCCTCCCTCCTCCTGCCTTCTGCTCTCCGCTGCGAGCCGGGCTGAGCGCAGCCTGGCGGGTGGCTCGCTCTGCCCGCCCGCCCGCCTGTTTGTCTGTCTGGTCTGCCTCGCTCGCTCCCTCCCTCCGTCTCTCGCCCTCGCCCTGCCTGCCTGCCTCTCTCCGTCTCCGCCGCCGCCGCCGCTGCCTCTGCGAGCTCGCCTTACCTTCGCCGCTCACCATCCGGAACCCCAGGGGGGAGCGCGCGCGCGGCACGCCGGGACTTGTAGTCTCCGCCCGGCCGCTCGGCGCACGGGGCGGGCGGGGCCGCGCGGGCTGCTCCGACGGCGCGGCTCAGAGCCCGCGGGGATCCTTCGCTCGAGCCCCGATGGCGGGAGCACGTCCTTGTTTACCAACGGGTGCTGGTCTTCTCCAAGATTGGGAATGTTTCCCACGTTCGTTGTCCCCTGCGGGGATCTCTGGCTCGAGTGGAGGCTGCGGGTGGGAGTAAAGGGGCGGGGTCTGAGAATGGAATGAGAATCGAATAGGGGATCAAGGGATTTGCCAAAGGACCTAAGACTTTCTGGGACGTCCCAACTAAATGGGAGAGGAGAGAAAGAGACGGGGAGGATCAACTCTCTGAATTCGGGAGCGTTTTCCCTTTCTGAAAAGGTGTCTTATTGAGTAAAAGCACAAGGGCTTATGCGGAGGGCTGCTCCAGAAACCTCACAGTCCCACCAGCGCCTCTTCCTCACTCAGTGACCCCGTCTCAAGCTCTGAACTCTGAGTTTAACCGCCCTCCGCCCACCTCCCATTCCCCCGAAACTCCTAGTTTTCCTAGAAGTCCAAGGGCAGCGAGGGCATAGAAGTCCTGGATAAGCTGCAGATAACGCTCGCGCATTCACACGTGCGCGCGCGCGCGCGCGCACACACACACACACACACACACACACACACACACACGCCCTGAATTCGACTGAGTATTTTCATTGCGTCAGGAAGCAAGATTCAAATTCAACAGTTCAAAGCTCCTGCTGGGGCCAGGGGGCTGGGCTCAGCGCTTTCACCTACCTCCTCTTCAGGTCACATCTGTTATCCAGCCCCTAGCTCTGGGCCCCCTGCCGGGCCCAGCCCCACAGATGGGAATGTGCACTGCCAGGGCCTGGTTACCAAGGGGAGGTAGCTGGACAGCCCAGGAAGGAGAACTGCTGCTGCTGCCATTTACTGGACACCGCAGGGCTCTTGAGTCCTGCAGAGACCTGATCAAATGGTACTGTTAGCACTTCCAAAGATGAGGGCACTGAGGCCCAGGTCCCCAATTAAGAAGTGGTAGAGTCCATCCTGACTTGGGTCTAGCTGATTCCAAAGCCCACTGGTTAAGCTCTGGGCCATGCAGGGAGCTGTGACACCCTAGAACTCTGTCTGACCTTCTCTCCTGGTGTCTGTGTCCTCCCTTGGCACTTCAATTCGACAAATGTTAACTGAGGTATGCAGGGCTCACAGAGGACACAGAGATGAATAATACATGGTTGCTGTCCTGTCCTCAGTGCCTACCAACACATGTCCTGCAGGAGTACCACTTCCTCCCTGTGTCTGATAATCCCTTTGCCCATGTCTGTAGGCTTTGTCTGTTTTGCCCCATGTCTGAAGTTCCACCAGCACTGCCTTTGTCCTTGGCTCACCTGTTTCTGACTCCTCCTTTGGCCCTGTGGGGTAATGTGGGATGATGGCCAGCATGTAACAAAGGCAGGTGGTGACATTTTGCCAAATGCAGCTCCCTGTCACCACTTTCCCTACACCTCTACCCTTCCTAAGCCCTTCTTCTAGAACAGTTTGGAACCCCCAGAGGGAAAAAGAGGGTGTCTGGGGAGCAGTCGTTATTGGCCCTTTGTGGGGGGCGGGGCAAAGTAGTTGAAGAGTTCTGGGGCTCTAAATGGTATACCTATTGATCTAGTATAATGGGGCTAACAGGATCTGCTGGAGAGGCCCCAGTTCAGGAGCAGCTTATTCTTGTAGGCAAACCTTGGGTTTGAAGATTTATTCATTGAATGGCAAGTATTATAAAGTCAGGTATTAGTGAAAACAGTGGTTAAAACCATTAGGGGCTCTTTGTAGCAACTGAGTCTGAGTCTAAAGTTATCACAAATAGGCTATGGCATCTTGTCCTAAGAAGAGAGGTTAACACTGGGGAGGGTAAGAGAGGCCTAGGTTCCCCTTCCTTTTACCCCCCACCCCAATCCATTCCCATTAGGCTCTGGCCCTGGGAGCATGAAGACTCCATCCACCCAGTCTTTACCAAGTTTTGGGAGGGAATTGGGTGGGGTAATAATACAGGATGCCTTCAGGGAGATAGGGAGCCCCAAGTGGATTGGGATGAAGAAGAGTTTGGAGAAGGAATGGGAAGGGAGAAGTTAAGTGATGAGGTGCAGAGGGTGAGGTTAGCAGGGTCGTGTCTTCAGGAGTGAGAGGAGAACACAAGTTAGGTAGGATTTTCCAAGCATTCCTCTCCCACCTGAGCAGCTTCAGCTGCCCACGCCCCAAAGAAACAGGGTGCTATTAACCGCCAAGGTGTTGGACATTGCTGGAAACCAAGCATTACAGGGTTTCTGAGTCATTTGGGGGCCGGTCTTTCTCTTGGAGCTTGTCTAAATTGTGTTGGGTGCGGGGGATCTCCCCAAACTCAAGCCCAGTCTTCCTGTGGGCTGTTGCTGCCACCTAGTGTCTAATTTCCGTATCTGCCTTGGCAGCCGTAGTCTAAAAGAGTTAGGGTTAGCTACCCAGTCCTTAAAAATAGTGTGGGCATCACCACAGGCTAGGTAGGGTAAGCTCCAGGAGAAATAAGACTTGAAAGAGGGGACCCAGGTTCTGGAAGAGCCTGCATTATCTCTTTTTGGGCTCAGCTCACTCCAACTATTTTTGTTTCAATGTAAGCAGAAGGTAGTACAGCTAGACCCTAGGAAATACCAATGAGAGTCTAGAAATAAAGTTGCAGGGTCATAGAGTTTGGAGGCCATGTGAGATAGGAGCCAGACAGACCTGGTTCTGATTCTGCTTTTACTGGTGTGTTCTTAACCTCTCTAAGTCTGTTTCCATATATATAAAATAGAGGAGTAATCCCTTCCCTGTGTTATAAGAAGACTTACTGAGCACAGAGATGTGAAAGCACTTTAAAATTTGTCAAGGGCATGTTGAGGAATTAATAACTGAGAGGTCACAGCAGCCTGGAGCCAGGCCCTGGGGCTTATGGAAAGGCAGCGTGAAGTGAGCCTTGGGTAGAAATGGGTGCTGTCCTCCCTGACTACAGAATTTCTGGGGCTGGCCCCACTCTTGGAGCTCCCTCATGAGAGGTGTGGATTGCTAGAGAGGGGTTCATCCCAATCCATGGAAGGGGAAACTGGGGCCAAGAGACGACAACAGAGGGCCGATCCTAAGACACGGAGCTATACAAATCCAGAAACAAGAGGCCCTTTGGACTGGAGCCATTATGGCCTTGGTTTTCCCCTTCTCTAGATGAGAACAGCTCAGAGCTGGGGCCTAAGAGACCATAGAAGCAGAAAACCTTCGTTCAATGTGGTACAGTGGGAACTAAGGCCCCCAGGCCACCATTATCCCTCCTCCTGTGCTGGCCCCTCTCCACTCCCCACTCCCCGCAAGTCCTCCCACATTCCTCCAGGCAACAGGAAACCCCAGCTGCAGCCCAGACTTCAAACAGCTCCTCCCTCTGGGCAGGGGGTGTGGGAGGAAAGGCCAGAGGCCAGAGGGCAAAGGTCAGCTTTGTTCCTGCCGTAGGTGGTGAGGGACCCTGGGGGGAGACAGGAGGGGCAGAGTAGGGCCCTTGACAGCCACACTGTGTGTGTGTGTGTGTGTGTGTGTGTGTGTAGACACGAAGAGAGAAAATTCCTGTGTCCATTAGCATGTGTGTGGCTCTATCAGCCTGTGTCTGGGGATAAACATGTGTCCTTGGATTCATGGATCTGAGTTATGTGTCTGAGTGCACATCCGTGTGTGTTTATCTTGGTTGCTTAGCCTGGGATCCCACTGACATCAAGTGTCTGGTTCATCGGACTGCTCAAAGCTCTATGTTGTCCTCCTATGAGTGTGACCTGGTGTGGTTCTTCGTATCCAAGAGGGGGATTCCTTTCCCACATCTTCCCGTCTCAGTCCTCCTTTCTCCCTTCACGTTGGTCACCAGAGGGTTACTTCTAGAAAGTAAATCTGTTACTACCCTGCTCAAAACCTTTCAGTGCTTCCCATGGCCCAAGGCTTAGAACCCTAGCCTGAGTGCATGGCAGACAAGACCCATGCCTACCTCATCATTTTTATCTTTAGCCACTAATCCTCCTTAAAATTTTCACGTCAGTCATACCTACCAAATTCTAACTACTTGCAAGATCCCATTTCCTACTGCTGAGCTCACTTAATTCTGTCAAGTCTGCAAGGCAACTCCTCTTCTTTATCAAGTAAATATTTACGCATGCTTTTTGGAAGTATCCAGTGGAGCAACACTTCTACTGAGAAGCCTTCCAGATTTCCCCTTGCCCAACTGAATTAGGACCCTTTCCTGTTCTCCCACATTTTCTGCATATGTCTGTCCCCTTCACCCTCATCACCATTACTGTGAGCTCTGAGAGCAGGACCTGTGCTGTACCTCCCATCCTATGAGATAGGAAGTTTCTAAGGGACCAAGATTTTGAAGGGACCAAGTTCTCCCTTCACAACGGAAACTTTCCTGCAGTTTAAAATTTAGAACTCAGAATGACCACTAGAGGGCATAGGGACATCACTGCAGGACCTCCCAAGGGGTGTGTGTGTGTGTGTGTGTGTGTGTGTGTGTGTGTGTACCTGAGAGAACTACTGGAGTGGATAGTGAGTCCACCTAGCTCAGTACTGGAGCAGTGGGATCCAAGATAGACTCACCCGCCAATAGGTTATAGGCCCCCTAGATTTCTCTCTGACTTTTCTCTGCAACTCAGGAGCCATACCCTTTGGCTTTCTCGCCCTCCTGCCTCTTGCTTCTGACCTTCTAACCTTCTTCTTCCGTGCCTCATTTGTACCCTCAAACCTCCCATACATAATTATTTGCATTTGCCTGACTTGGCCTTGTCTACCATACCCCTGGGCCTTTGCACATACTATTCCCTCACAGGGAAATGGTCTCACCCTCTGCTGCTTCATCAGGCAGACTTTTCCTTCATGTCCTCCAAGAAATCTCCCTTGGTCTCCATACTGACCTTGCCCCTAAGTGCTATAATTGTTTACTGTTCTGCTTCCTGGGCAGGACTGCCTATAGGAGACATCAGTATATGTCTGTGAAATTAATAAATGACTTGCTTCTTTTATAAATACAATCCTTAGCATATATGGGGCTTCTCCAGGCCTCTACCTGCACCATGCCCTCCCTGGGCCTGGTTCTGGGTTAGTATTATACTTTCCTATGCTGCTCCATCAATGAGGGAATGTGACACAGTGAGATGCATGAAACTTTGCTGTCACACAAACCTGGGTTCAAATCCTGACTCTACCATTCAGCTGTATGACCTTGGGTAAGTGTCATAGCCTTTCAGAGTCTTTGTTTATTCTTTTACAGAACAGGAATAATCACACTTCTGCACTGCCTTAGGAGGATCATATTAGATGATGCATAAGAAACACCTAGCATTAGTCAATTAAGTGTCCTCCTCCCCCACTGCGAACTTGGAAATAAAATTGCCCTCTGAGTCTTAAGCCAGTAAAATCCACACATCATGGAGAAGAGCCAGGTGGGGGAGTGAATGAGGCGAGAGATGGTTTTGTAAACGACTGAAGGGTTTTGTGAACAGTGGAAACCGCAATCAAGGTGACCCGCCTGTAATCTCAGGGAGGCAGGGCAAGGATGTGATTGAAATTGAGAAAACAGAGGCCTAATCAATTGTATTGTGCTCTATCTGAAGGGAACAGAAGGATGCACAGAAAAGGGGGTGCAAGGGAGAATTTATTCAGCTCCACCAGAGGGAGGGAAAGGGAACCAGGAGATATAGGGACTCCAGGCTGGGGCGGCTCTGGTGTCTGCTGAGCAGTAAGGGCCTGGTGAACTCCAGGTGGTTCACTGCCCTGCTGGGCCTTCATTTAAATTCAGTTGGCATCCAGGTACCAGGCAGAGCCCCATCAGGCACAGAAAAACATTTTGGCTCCAGGAAAAGACTGTAGAGACTAAGAGCACTGACTTTGGAGTCAGAGGACCTGGTTCAAGCTCCTGCTCTGTCACTTACATTCTACAACCTATTTATTTCACCTTGCCTCAGTTTTCCTATTATTAATAGTAAAGTGAAGATGCAGTAATAAATTGCCTTCTCTTCATAGGGTTCTGTGAAGGTTAAATGGCAGCATGCACTTGCCTGGCATACCTGGCATAGAATAAATCATTTGTGAAAGGTAGTGACAGAGAGCTGATGCAGCAAGCATTTTACTGCCATTTCACAGATAAGGAAATTGAGGCTTAGAGAGATTAACAACTTGCACAAAGTCACACAGCTAGTGAGTGGTGGAGGCAAGATTCACACCAGGCAGTATAGCTCTAGAGCTGTGTGCTCTTATCTACTTATTTCATGGCAGATGGAAACACTGGGCCTCTGGCTCATGTGAGTTTCATTGGCCAGAGATGACAGCCCTCAGGAAACCTTGTAGAAATCACAGTGGAAACTGCATAGGCTCACCAGATGTCCTATTTTAAATGGGACAGAAAACAATGGTACGGTCCTGTTTCAAACAGTATGTATGGTCAGCCTAGTCTCACTGGACTAAATCCAAGGTGTCAGTAGGTTGACCATATGTACCGTTTGAAACAGGACTGTACCATGTTTTCTGTCCCATTTAAAATGGGGCATCTGGTCAGCCCATGCAGAGGTTGCACTGTGATCTTTCCCCACTCCCCACCCTGTTGAGGGAGGCTTGCTGCTGTGCCTCTGATGAACAGTAAATCAGCTGAAATCAAGTAAAGAATTAGCAAACCCACTGCACACAGATTGAAAGCCACATCAATAATGAACAGGACATTTTGATGTCCAGTTTCCTGTCTTCTGTATCCATCTCTCAATTCATCCTAAACTCAAAGGAGAACTAATATCAGGACTCTTGGGTGTCCTAAAACACCTCTCCAGTGCCCTGTGCTTTGTAGGCATTAGGGAGCTCTGTCACACCCCCCTCTTCCCAGCAGCCAAAGCAGTTCCACTCACCTCCCACTGACCATCATCCCTCCCAAAGGAAGGGATTTTCATGGCTCAAGGATTCATATCATCATTTTTCTTATTTACAAAATCAATAAACAGACACATGATTAGACCCATCCTGGACTATAGCACCCAGCAGGAAAGGGAGCCAGCAAAGTCACTCCCTATCTTTGTAACTTACAGACACAAGAGAATTGAGTAGAAACTGAATTCCGGGGTCCTGGACCAGGGTGGGATGATAGGGTAGGTAGAGGTGAAATTTGAACCCAGATCTCTCAGAACCTTTCCTAAGCAGGGATGGGAGATACGTGAGGGAAAGGATATACAGTTTTATAAATAACTAGACAGGGTCTGGCCATTTTTTCTTTTCTTTTCTTTTCTCTCCTTTTTTTTTTTTTTTTTTTTTTTTTTTTTATTGTGGCAGGGAGCAGGGAGTGTAGAAGCATGTAGGGGCCTAAGTTGGAAGGAAAGAAATGGTGCCTGGGGCCAGAATGGGTGAGGAATGACCTCTGAGCTTCAATTTGCCCATCTTTACCATAAGTGGGTTGCCCTCAATGGCATCAGAGTAACTGTTGCACTCTGACATGCTAGAACATAGGGTTCTAAGCCTGGGGGCTTTGGGACCAGAGCTCTCGGGATTGAAAGGGGATGGTGGGCACCCCTAGAGAGATGGCTAATGCCCAAATGGACTATGTCTGATCCCCTGGCTGGTACTGGGGTTCTGTGGAGGTGAAGTAGTCCTCCAGGAAGGACTGCAGGTACTCGAAGGTAGGCCTCTCCTCTGGGTCCAGATGCCAGGTCTGCAACATGGCCTCGTACAGGGATGCTGGGCAGCCTGGGGGGCACGACATGTGGTAGCCATGCTCCACCTGTTCCAACACTTCCCGGTTACTCATGCCTGGAGGGTAGGGCTCTGTTAGTTAAGGTGTCTAACCCCTCCCAAAGAGGCAGCCAGGAGGAAGTCCTTCCCCATGACCACCCTTCCACCTCCCTACCTCCCAGCAAACCTGGGTAAGGGACTCGGCCCTTGCTGATGAGTTCAGTGAGCAGGATCCCAAAGGACCACACATCTGATTTGATGGTGAATCTGCCATAAAGGGCAGCCTCTGGGGCTGTCCACTTGATAGGAAACTTGGTTCCTAGAGAGATTTGGGGAGAGGAATAAGTTAATGAGAACAGCTCGACTAAAAGAATGGCATCTTTAAGATAGGTCTCTGGACATAACAGAAGGACCCAATATGTAGCCAGCACTTACTATGTGTCTAGTATAGTGCTGGGCACTTAACAAACATTGTAATTCTCATAGTAATTACACCTTCAGTGTTTGTATAGTTAAATCTTCACTTAATGTCATCAATAGGTTCTTAGAAAGTACGTCTTTAAGAGAAATAACATATAATGAAACCAATTTCACCCTAGGCTAATAATTGATATAAACAAGAGTTTTTGTTTGTTTGTTTGTTTGTTTTGGTAGTGGCTCCCTGGTTGGAAATCAAACCCAGGTCATGGCATTGAGAGCGCTAAAGCCTAACCACTACATCACCAGGGAACCTCTAAGAGTTAAATTTTTGTGGCATATTTCTGGTCACAACAACGTCACTAAACTCCTAAATAAAGACTCAAAACACTTCTAATGTTAAACATCGAAATAAATGTGCTATACATACATTAAAGAAAGGTGAATAAAAACAAGTAAGATAATTATTTTCCAACCCACTTATTCCATTTCAGGTTCATAGGTGGCCTGAGCTTCTCTGGGCAGCTCAAGGACCAAGGTGGGACCAAACAGGATACCCTTCTATTGCAGAGCCACTTACTCCCACACTCTCTCAGACTGGGACAACGTGCACATGCTCATTCACCTCCTGTACACAGCTTTGGGACAGGGAGGAAACCAGAGAAAACCCACACAGGCATGGGGAGAACATGTTAACTCCATATAAGCAGAGGTCCCAGTATGAAATCCATGATTTTCTTCTCATCAAGGTTATAATGAAATGACAGTGAACAAAATGACATTATTGGAAGACCTGCTATATTGCCTTTACTACATGGCAGGCACTCTTTTAAGTGATTTACATGCATTAATTCATTTAACCTTCACAAAACCCATGAGCTACATACTATTATTATCCCCCATTGTACAGATGAGGAAAAGAAGGCACTGAGTAGTTAAGTAACTTGTGCAGACCACACAGCTTGCAAGTGGTTAGGAGGCATACCCAGGTGTTCTGGCTACAGAGTTTACACTATCACACTTTACCGTCTTTCCCTTGAAAATTATAGCAGTCCCTGGCACACAGTAGGTGCTTGATAAATATTTGTTGGCTTACTGTTGTCTGAATATTTTTACTTTACAAATGAGAACAGACAGGTCATAGAAGTTAGGTGATGCCCAAGGCCACATGGCTGGTAAGCAGAGGATTTGGACACAGAGTTGTTTCTTACACTACATCAGGATGGGAGTGTTCCAGATGGTCTGGGGTGGGGAAGGATTCCCGAGTATGTGGGGCCCCAAGGTGGGATGAGGCAGGGCACCTTGCCGGGGGTTGTACTCATTATCCTCGATGAGACGAGCCAGACCGAAGTCAGCGATCTTGCACACCAGCCTCTCTCCGACAAGGATGTTGGCTGCCCTGAGGTCTCGGTGGATGTAGTTCATCCGCTCCATGTAGGCCATGCCCTCAGCTACCTAGGGGCCAAGGTATGGAGACCTGAAAGATCATGGCTTGTTTGACAGATCATTTGAAAAACCAACTTTCTAGATGAGGAGACTGAGGCTCAGAGACAGGCAGTGCCCCACTTCAGGTGACACAGCTGATACAGTGGGTGTGGTTGCCCATTCAAGGGCAGGCTAGGTTTTTGAGGTCACAGGGATTTATGGAAGGTTAATAGGAGGGAGTCTGAGAGATGAAGGATACTGTCCCCCGTTTTACCTGGGCTGCCATGTCCACCAACTGGGGCAGCCTCAAATCCTGGCCCTCCCCGTCCTTGAGGAATTCCAGCAAGCTACCTGGGGAGAGGAACCCAGAACATTAGCAGCAAGAGCCCCTCCCCAGCTCCTGGCTAGTCTTCTCTCCCTTCGCCCTGCCCCTATCCAGCACCCATCTCCTGTGGCTTGGCCCTGCCCCCTGCTCCCAGCTCCCTCCTTTTGACCCCCACTCAGGATCCCTGCAGGTGCCTCAACCCCTCACAGATCTCGCCCAGTCCGGCTCCTGCAGACACAGTGACTCTGTCACATCCCATCTCTTCCCTTCCTCCGTGTCTCTCTAGACCTGTACCACTCAGATTCCGCCCCAGACTCATCACAGATCTCACTTTCACAAGACAGGCCCACCAGCTAACGCCCCCTGAGGCTCCGCCTCCAGACCCAGACCCCGCCTTCTCCAAACTGGCCCTGCCCCCACTCCCAGCACACTCTAGTTTTCACTCACCCATCCCTCACTGGGACCCTACCCATTGTCCCTCATCCCACCACAGATTGCCACTCAGGTTCCTCCCCCAGAGACTCCCACCTTAACTTCGCCCCAAACCCCGCCCCCAGACTCTACCTCCCGACCCCGCCCCTCACCGTGGCACAGGAACTCCGTCACGATGTAGATGGGCTCCTCCGACACCACGGCGTACAGCTGCACCAGCTTGTCGTGTCGCAGCAGCTTCATGATCTGCGCCTCCTCCAGGAAGGCCTTCGGGGACATGGTGCCCGGCTTCAGCGTCTTTACTGCCACCTTTGTGCTGCCGTTCCATGTGCCTGCGGGGCGCCCGCGGCTCGTCAGAACGGGTTCTCTGGCAGCCCAAGCCCTCACGCTGGCCCCAGGCCCCGACGCTGGCCCCAGGCCCCAACGCTGGCCCCTGGGACTTCCATACCCAGCCACACATCCCCGAAGCAGCCGGTGCCCAGCCAGTGCTCCAACGCGATGGAACTTCGGCTGATCTCCCAGGCGTCCTTGGCCAGGCCCAGAGTTTGCGGCTTCATGGTGGTGCAGACCGCCGTGAGCAGGTGGCACAGTCCGTCGTTCACCTCTGGGGAGAGGGGTGTTGGAGGTCACAGGTGGGCCAGGACAGCCCATACCTTCCTCATTCCCACCCCAGCCTCCAAGATCAGTTATAAGGAACTAGGTGACAGGTGAGGTCATAGGCCAGGGCAGAAAGCAGTCCAGCCCAATTAAGGAGATGGCACCCAGAGGGAGAGATGACCCCTGGAAGGAGTGGGGGCCTTCCCATAGGAGGTAGCCTCCAGCTGGGCCTCCAAGGATCAAGTGGGATTCTAACAGGTGGAAATGGAGTTGAGGACTCCAGACAAAGATGTGGACATGGGGCCCTTCCGCGGACTTCATCCTTGTCCTAAACAACCAAAGGAGAAACCTGGGCATGATTCTTACTTTTCCCTCAACCCTGAAGCCCATCCTCCCCAAGTCAGTCTTATTCTGTCCCCTAACCAGCTCAGATATTAGGGGGCACCGTTTGGCCATGGATGGCCTCAGGCCTCAGTTTCCCCCGGAATCCTACAGAGCAGTATCCTGGGTGAGAGTCCAGACACTCGGGTTCTAGTCCTGGCTGGCCCGCCACTCCTGCTTTGGGAGACCCTTCCCTCCTCTGGGCCTAGACTCAGCAGGTTGGGTCAGCCATCCGCAGTGCATGCCAGCCCCAGGGGCCCGCCCTTACCAATGTAGTACTGTACCAGCTGCTGCACTGAGTCAAACTGGGCCCGCGTGGTGATGTAGTAGCCACCTGTGTCCAGCTTGCGGATCTTGTAATGCTTCACGTGATCACCTCTGTCCTGGTCCCAATCCCGAATGGACAGAGCGTAGGCACCTGTGGGGAATGATCATCTTTGGACCTGCCTTCCTCCTTGCCCCGCGTCTGGAGACCAGGAGAGGCCCAAAAGGCTGGGGACTCTGCATTAGACAGCTGCATCCCTTGAACTCACTCCCAGTCTTAGTTCTGCCCCGCCCCCATCCTAGTCTTGGCTCTGATCCAAGCCCCACCCCACTGCTTCCAGCCCTACCCTAATGGCTAGTCCATCCCTACCCAGAGCCCCCAAGGTGCAGTCCCCACCGTTGGTGGTCTCACTCTCCCGAATGAGAAAGGTTCCCCGTGGGTTGCCTGGGGAGAGCAGCTGTCTCTCTGCATCCTTCCTCCCGATCTTTCCAAAGTACCACCTGTTGGGAAGGGCCAACAAGATCAGGTATACCAGGTTCAACCACCACCACAGCCTCCTGGAAAAGTCACCTCACAAGCCAGGATTCAGTGTCCTCGCCCAGCAGTGTCCACCCTTTTGGCTTCCCTGGGCCGCTTTGGAAGAATTGTCTTGGGCCACACATAAAATACACTAACATTAATGATCACAAAAAAATCTCATAATGTTTTAAGAATTTGTGTTGGGCTGCATTCAAAGCCATCCTGGGTCACAGATTGGATGTGCCTGTCCTCACCCTTAAAAGGGGGCTCAAATACCTGCTTCACAGCCTGGTGATGAGAATCACAGAGAAGGGTGGAATCAGAACACCTGGCACACAGTATGTGCTCAATTAAGGTTAGGCTTCTCCTTTCCACTCTGGATTTCTCTTAGAATTGCTACAAACCCAGTCACCAGTGACTTCATCAGTGTGCCAACCAGTCCATTAGTCCATCTTATTACTGCTCCTCCAAAGGTTCATTTTACAGATGAGGAATTAGAGGCTGGGAGAGGGGAAATGACCTACCCACAAGGCCATGTGATGAGCTCTACTTGAAATCTTTTGCCACCCACCTAGTTCTTTACTCACCACCCCAGGCAATCACTCAGTTCTTCTCCCCACACCCACCCCCAAACCCTTTCCTCCTTTGGCTTCCAGAATGATACCCTTTCCTGCTTCTCTTCACCTCTTTCCGACTGCTCCTGGCCTGTTCTGACTGCTGCTTTTCCTCCACTCTCTTAAATTTGGATGTTGTTCTAAGTCTCAACTTCACCTCAGGTCTCAAGCACTCCTGCTGTCTCAGAGAGTCCCCCTGGGACTGAACTGTAGCCTCAAACCAACTGTGAAAGTACACCGGGGAGCTGAAGTGAGCACAGGTGCCATAGACGCGTCAGGTGTCATTTGATCATTAAATTGCACCATGACCAGCTTGGGCCCAGTTAAAAGGAGCATAGTTTTCAAATCAAGGGAGTTGGCAGCCTCAGTGAACTCTGGGATTATCAATCCACACTTGGGTGGCAAGATAGAGCTCAGAACAGTTCATTTGGGCAAGCAAGAAATGGAGGCCCATGTAGAGGCTGGCGAGAGGGGGGCTGGTTAGTGGAGGAGAGGCATCCCTGAGCAGAGGGGAGTGAATGGGTCCAGAGCTCAAGCGGGGTGAGGCCTTCACTAACAGTTTAGGGAACTGGGGAAGGCATTGGGAAATGGAGTGTCCAGGAGGGAAGGCAGGGTGGGGAAGGAGGAACTGTTGACGGACTGTATTCAACAAGACACAGTTCCAAGTTTTTTCAAAGCTCTGTCCCCACCTGTGACTTTAGCTACTTCCTTAATACTTCATATAATAATAACTTCATATGATAATAACAGCACTTACTTTCTATCAGGCTCGGCTTTAATACTTGTACATGTATTCATTTAATTCTTATAACAATGCTGTGAGGTAAGTACTATTATCAACCCCCCATTGAACAGATGAGGAAATTGAGATACCTTGTGGTTAAGCAACTTGCCCAAGGCCACAGGCTGTGTTGCCAGAATAGGAACCCGAGCTGTCTGTTCTAGGACCTGCCTCTTAACCACGACACTGTGACATTGCCCCGAGACTGTGGGCACCAGCATGAACCCCCCCAAACCTTCCGTCTTCTGCATCATCACTCCTCTCCCCCTCCTACTACCCTCCTTAGGTGAAGGCCTCACCCCGCTTGGGCTCTGGACCCATTCACTCCCCTCTGCTCAGGGATGCCTCTCCTCCACTAACCAGCCCCCCTCTCTCCAGCCTCTACATGGGCCTCCATTTCTTGCTTGCCCAGATGCACTGTTCTGAGCTCTATCTTGCCATCAACATTCTGCTCTATCTCTCACCTTCCTTTCACTTGAAAAAGCACTTCACACTTGGGTCTCCACTTCCTCACCTCCTACTCCTTCCCAGGCTCTGCTGTCTGGCCTCCTCTCTACTTCACACAGAGAGATCTCACTAAGGTCACCTCCATTGCCAAATCCAGTGGCAGCCTCTGATATTCTCTTGTTTCCTGAAACTTCTCCTCTACCCTCTTGGCTGCTCTGACTTGGCCTTGCCTGGTTTCCCAGCAGTTTTGCCTTCAAGGGCAGCTTTCTCCAAATGTGGGTCCTAGAGCCAATTTCTCTCCCTCTCTCCCTCTTTCTTCACCCTTCTTTGAAGCTTTAATTATTATCTCCGCTCTGAAGGGTCCCAAATTTCCACCCCGGCCCAGATGTGCCCTCTGCAAGAGCCACAGCAAACAAACCAAGAGCCTCAGTGCCAATTAGGGGAAGAAGCTCCTTCCTCTGGGCTGATTCGGGGCATGGCTTGGCATAGGCTCAGCACCTCTCATGCAGAGTTCAACCTGATCTACTTGCTGGCTGTCTCCTCCACCTGGGTGTTCCTTTCTATGAACTTCAACCCAACAAGTCCCTACCAGAACCTCACCTGCTCCTGTGTTCTCCACTTTAGCAAATGATACCATCACTCAGCCAATTCCTCAAGAATACTTTGGGCCAACCTGGATTCTTCCCAATCCCCATACCTCAATGGCAAATCAGTCACCCAGTCCTAATGACTCTTACTCTGCAGTATTTCCAATGTTCCCTTCCCCCATATATACAAGTATATATGAGGATAAAAAAAATTTTTATTAGTCTCAGTTTCCTAATCTGTAAAATGGGGATAATAGTAATATCAATAGTGATATGTAAAAATTAAATAAATCAAGGTAGGCAAAGCACCTGTTGTAGTATCTCAAGTATATAAAGGTACTCCACGAACAATAATTCCCTGCCTCCTTAGTGGAATTAATTCTAAGTAATGCCCTCTTGTATTTGTTTAGCACTTTACAATTTTTTAAAGACCATACAGGCAATATGTATAATGCTTAACAAATGTAGCCAGACTATCTGGGTTCAAATACCAGTTCCATCAACTTCCTAGCCATGTGAACTTGGGCAGGATATTTAATTTCTCTGTGCCTTAGTTTCTTCACATGTGAAACAGGATAATACTAGTTCCGAACTCCATTAATACATAGAAAACACTTTGAACAATGCCTAGAACATAGTACACGCTAGATAGGTATCATCCACAATTCATTATCTTCTTTTATTCTCACAATGACCTTATGGAAATATAGATAAGGAGACAGAGTGGACCTGTGACTTGCCCAAGAGGTGACCTTGAGTCTGGACTCCAGAGTCCTTTCCATAGGGCTGGTCTCCGCATAACCTGTACTCACTCTTCAGCCTGAATGGAGTCCACAGGGGCCACGTAGTTGCTGGGAATGTAGCCAGTTTGTCCAGAGCTGAGGGACCGAGCCTCCCACCAGTCACCCTCACTGTAGGCACAGAACAAGGGTGTCAGTGGCAACCCAGCCTCTGGGGCACCTTGGAGCCAGGCAGACCCACACAGCGGATCAGGTGGAGTCTGGCCCTGCCAACCCCTTACTTGGGATACACATGCCCCAGGGCTTTTGCCTGCTCTACCCCCAGCCACCATGGCTGCTTCAGGAGACCTGTTCCTTGCAGAAGGAATGTTTTTGGAGACATCTAGGCCTCCTGGCTTTCTCCTCTGGTTCCTCAGCTGGGCTGGGGGTTTGGGTAGGCAGTGGACAGCTAACTAGGTCAGTTCCCAACCGAAATCCCACTCTTTCCCAATAGTTACATATTTCCTTCTGGATAAAATCCAGACTCCTCAACGTGGCATAAAAAGCCCTACAGAATCTGCTCCCACCCACCTCTCCAGTTTCTGCTCTCTCTGTTCTGCATATCATATTTTATGATCCTCCTAGACTGAACCACTTGGTAGTTTTCAGAAGTCATTATTTATTCTTATTCTCTCTCACTCTCTCTTCCTCTTTCCTTACCTCTTTCTTCAATGTGTATTTATTTTTCTATTATCAGCTTAGAAATCACAACCTCCAGGAAGCCTGCCCTGATCACCACTGCCCAGGAGACCATGTTTGGTGTTCTTTCTGTACCCATAGTTCCTCATGCGTCCCCCACCCCCCCACACACATATAGTAGCAATCAGCAGCCTTGTTGGTGTCCTGTATCTGTACCCCCCAACTAGGCTGAAGCTTTCTGAGGACAGGGACCAGGTCATGACCTGAGCTGAGTGGCCTGATAACTTACGTGTTGTTAAGGATATGGAACTTCTCGCCCTTGGTGAAGGTGAGGTCATCTTCTGTTCGGGCCTCATAGTCATACAGGGCAATGAACTGGGTCACTCCAGTGCCTGCGGAGTGAGGGCTACTCAGCAGAATAGGGCCGGGGACAGGGGGCACCAAGAGGGCTGCACCCCCAGAGTCCTGTTCCCCAGCCAGGTGGTGTGCCTCTCTGTTGCTGCCATGCCCTGCTTCCCAAAGACCTTTGAAGTCCATTGGATTTCTGATTCGGGCTTTACAGCTTGGTCCCCCATGGATTCAGAACATACACCTTCAGGCTCATCCTTCCCACCCCTCTGAGAGTCCCCAGTTCACCCACTCCTCTTTCCCACCAAGAAGACTTCCCATTTGCATCTGTCATCAGGGTTCCTCTCTCACGCTGGGACAGTTATAGCTCCCCCTTGGACTGGAGTTTCTGAGGGTATGACTATACATATAATTCTTCTGACTGCACACTGAAAGCAGGGCTATGTCTCTCATATCATACTGGAGGCTCCTAAGGACAAGTCTACGTCTTCCTTTCTCCCAGGGTCTAGGCAATTCCTGCTGGCAGCCAGTGAACTCACCTGGGATGCCCCTGACGGTGCCGCCATCAAGAAAGGCAGGGCTGGTGGGCTGAGGGGAGAAGTTGTTGTAGTTGGGGATATGGGCAAAGGAGGACACAGGCCGGGCCTGAGTAGGGTCAGGGCCATAGCGGTCCGAAGCCCCGTAGTTCCTGAAGTCCCCTTCTAGGCCAGCATTCTCCTTGGGCCCCGGCTCCGACTTCTTGCAGAATACACAGCCCATTCCAGGTACCCTGCTACAGAATGGGGGCATGCCTCACTTGAAGGTCCCTACCAGATATGCCATTCTATGCACATATACATGCCTGCATGTGCATATGTGCGCGTGCGTGCTTGCACACACACACACACACACACACACACACACACACACGCGCACAGAGGCATGCAGCTTCCCCTCTTGGGCCTGGAGTGTGTGTGTGGGGGGTCTTCCCTAGCGAGGAATAAAGGTGAGGCAGGGCCACCATTGGGTCTACCTCCCTGCTGCCTTAGTGTGCATGGAGAGAGTATGTGTATCCTCATTGGGGCTGGGCTTCTGCCTTGAAGTGTTGTTATGTTTATTTACATATTTTTCCTCCTATGCTTCAATATGTTGTATTTCTGTGACTCCTTCAGAGTGATTGTGTGTCTTTTGTGTGTCTCTAAGTATTTGTGACTTGGCTTGTATACACAATCACAAAAAGCTGCACACACACACAGACCTGCCCACAAGCCAACTCACAAATACTTAGAGACACACAAGCATAGTGTCTGACTCTACTACAGTGATGACTCTGTATTTTCATGTCTTATGAGTGTGTACATATGCACGTTTTTGTGCAAGTGCGTGTGTGTGTGTGTGTGTGTGTGTGTGTGTATCCCTGTGCATACAAGTCTGTGTGAGTAGGTATCTCTGTGTCTGTGTGTCATCATCATGTGCATGTGCATAGCACTGTGTGGGGGTATATGTGCCTGTATGTGTGTGTGTATTTATAATTATAGGTCTGTCGGTGTGAATGTCTCTGTGCATGTGTGTGAGTGTGTCTCTCTGCATGTGTATGTTATTTATTGATGGGTGTTTGGTGTGAGTGTGTGCCTGGGGGCTGTGTGCCTGCACCTGGAGATTCCCTGCAGAGGGTGATCAAGGCCATTTCCTGTCGCAGGTCCAGCCTCTGGCCTCTCAAGCTGCCTCATTCTGGCTCCCCATCTGTTACTTAGCAACAAGGCCCTTGCAGGAGGAGGGGGCTGTGAGGAGTTGTGGGGCCCAAGAAGGCCACCTCTATCCCATTTCCTGACCCTGAAAGCCTTCAGCTCCCACTCTACCCACTCACCCCTCAGACCCTTCCTCCTTGATCAGTGGGGCTGCCGCATGGTCCTTGGGAGGGGCCAGAGACCTGAGGGTGAGACAGAAGGACATGGAAGATGAAGGCTCTGCCAATGTTTCTGCAAGCTCGCTGCCAGCTCCTGCCCTCTTCAGGAAGCCAGAAGGCCTGGGCTCTGCCCCAGCATGACTTCTGCCTTCATTTTCCTTCCCACCACCCCTGGCGCACTTACATATCCACCCTCACAGAGGACACACCACCCACACTGACTCTCTCACACTCATATCCACCTGACACACCAACGTACCCCCACATACAGTAACACACACACACACACCAGCAACAGTCACACATCGACACTCACAGCATATACTTGCATGAATGAGCTAACCAACACCATTATACACCAACACAAACTCTCACACGCGCCTAAGCTCTGATGCACAGTAGTGCGTGCATGTATATGTGCACATGTACATGCACACAGGCTGCCTCTCAGGTTAACAGACTCAGACACTCATATTTTAGCATTAGACCTAGCTCACTAATTGGATTTCTATCAAGCCATGCTCAGCTGCCAGACACTGTCTCCTAAAAACAAGCCCTTCCTTCAGACCCTGCCTCTGCTCCCAGCCTGAGCTGAGTAATCCCCAGCAGCCCAGGGCTACATCTGGTGGCAGAGTGATGGTCGACACTTATAATACCTCTAGAGCTTGCTCCTATCCTCACATCAGGGAAAGGCCCAGGTCAGAAGCCAGGGCCACCAGGATGCCTTGGGAAGCCCCCAATGAGCCAAGCCTTTCCTGTTAGCTGTGTCCCCTGAGCAACAGTCTGGCAGGTCATTGAGCAAGGGTTCCCCATGGCCTGCCAGAAATTCTGCCATTGCAACACTCAGAGAGGAACTGCTGGAGAGAGAGCTCGGTTTCCTAAGATGTGAGAGGAATGGAGGGTTGCAGGTTGGGGCCAACTCAGCAAACACTGATTTCCCCCAGAGGAGGCTGATTTCCCCCTGTCTTGCCTTTCTTGACCCCCAAGTCCAGTTTTCCTTAAGTATAGTTTCCTCTTAGTCTCTCTGGGTCCTGCCTCTCCTACCAAGCACCACTCACCTCTTCCAGGAAGCCTTCCTGGATCCACCAGGTCCAGCTGCCTAGCCAATGGCTCTGTCATGTCAATGCCCTGACCCCACTCTAGTCCTACCAGGCCCTCACCCTTCATTATAACTGATCTCCCCTGGAAGGAGGGTGGCTGAAACCCATGTGGTGAACTGTGAGGCAGGCTGTGGTGAGAAACCTAAAATAGCCCCTGTTCGCCAAGCCACTGCGGAGATCTTTACTTCAGGGGCAAAAACCACTGTGTCTGAAAGCCTCCAGGCTGGTGCAGGGCTGGTTAAGGCCAGAGAGAGAATGGCGGTGGGGGTGGCATCCAAGGCTTTCAGGCACTGAGGGGACAGATGGGGCTAAGATGAAAACCACAGTTACAGGGTTAGAATGGAGGTCTTCTCACAGGAAGAAGACACATGTTCGTCTCAAATGGCGCACAGGGCCCAGACCCAGACCCACACAGCTCTCCTGACACATTCTAGACACATGTCACCTCAGCTATACACAGCACCTCACACAGAAGCTCTGTGCTCCTCTGTGCAGATTCACAGACATGTATATCTTCAAAGATACCTACACCCTCATATACATACCCCTGCAGCCCTCACCCATTTACACACACACACGCACATGCACACACGCACACATGCATGCACACGCACACACACACACAGCTTCTCCACAGAATTTATAGCACTTGCTATGTGTCAGCCACTGCATTAAACACTTTACATATACTACCTCATTTTATTCTCATAACAACCCTATGAGGTAAGTATTATTATTATTGATAAGGCAGTTGAGGCACAGAGAGATTTAGAAACTTGCCCAAGGTCACACCGTTGATGTATCCTGGCATTTGGCTCCAGCATCTGAGCCACTTCTTGCCATTGACTGGTCACAGACATGGATAATTACAGCCATTCTTACGAACATGCACAGATGCACGGAGCCCCTACTGGGACACACAAAGATATTACATAGCCCTGCCTGAGGTGGCAGACCCACACAGAGCTCCCCTCTATAGGAGACACAAACTTGTACAACCTCTTGGGTTCCTGCATGAGACAATGTTGCCACTTAGATACATATTACCACAATGTTTTTAAATCACCTAAGGGGGGCCCTGAATTCTGCATGCCTGGAATGGGGTATGGATTCAGAAACTGTCAGCCTCTAAGAAGGAGGCTGAGGGTTCTTTGGGCTGAGAAAGAACCCCGGCAGGTCTGACACCACGGGCAGCAGGCAGCAGGATCAGCTCTCAGGCCTGATAGGGACCAGAGCCCGGGGTGAGGCCTGATTCTCTGAGCACCAGTATGGTGAGAGGGTTAGGGGATATGGGTGAGGGTGTGGGGCACAAGGTCTGGCTTCCATATGGCCCAAGGCAGTGAGGGGGACACACTGAATGTGACCATGCTCATATGGCTTTGTCAGAGGAAAGAGATGAAAAAAGACCAAAAAAAAAAAAAAAAAAAAAAAAAAAAAAAAAAAAAAAAAAAAAAAAAAAAAAAAAAAAAAAAAAAAAAAAAAAAAAAAAAAAAGAAAGAAAAAGGCAGACACAGAGAGACAAAGAGAAATCCAGTGTGGTGTGCTGGTATACTGACGCTTAAAAGAAAAAAAAAGGTGGGGGGGCCTGATTTGTAGTATTTGCTGATTTCCATGGTGTAAATATTCCCACCATGGCCAATTTCAGGTTACCAAAGTGACTTCCTGAACGTCGGGCTGGAAAGAGATTCGCAGAATCAGCTCCCCAGAGCCAGAGCTAGCTGGCTCCAGCACTTCACTGCCAAAAAGAAACAAGAGAGACTGAAACAGAAATGAGGAGCAAAGAGACGGAAAGAGACAGAGACAGAAAAAAGAGAAAGGCAGAGATGAAGAGAGAAAGAGTCAGCGATGGAATTGAAAAGAGAGGAAGCAGTTCTAGCCCTGTCTGCTCAGGCATCTGTGTGAAAATGGCCCCTTCCACCCCGACTGTCTGTCCTGGCCTAGCTCTCATCCCAGCTAGTGCCACCAATTCTTTGGAGAGTAATTTGACTTCCCAGTCGTTTGGGTGGCAATAACTATTAGTTTAAAAATGCTAATTTACTTAACAGCTATTCAGTGCCTGACATCCCCATGAATTATCTCACTTAGTGACCCTATGAGCTGGTTTTAGTATTACCCCTATTTTATAGATAGAGACCTGAGTCTGTTCATGAACATGCCTCGGACATTTGGTTGACAGAAGCTGGCTTTCAGAGGCTCATCTGGGTCAAAATCAGGTTAAGGGTGTCAGAGCTGAGGTGCCACCCTGGGACACAATGCCCTGACCTTGGACATCTCCTCTGTGTGGCCCTACCCAACTCTAAGACCTTGGATGACGGACACAGTCCTCAGAACCACAATTTCTACATCTGTACCTTCTGTGCAATTGTTGGGAAGGCTTGAAGAGACACGGCTCTTGCCCAGTGTGCAGTGGCTAAGTGAGGCTGAGAACCACAAGCAGCAAAGCTAGAATGGCCCCAAGGAACATGAATCAGTCCACCCGCCTCCTGTGTGTAGTAGGGAAGTGACTGGCTGGAGGTCAGATAGCCAAACAGGGGATGCAAAGCCAGGACTATTCATTCAGGTCCAGAGTTCTGTTCCTGGCACCGTGGCTGTGTTCTCCAAAGCCTGAGCTGGAGGGCATGCTGTCCCTGACTGGTGAACGTCATGCTTCCTACCCAACCCCCGGCCAACTGAACACACCACCACTGCCCATGCGGCCAGCAGCCGGCTGCCTCCTTTCCAGCCCTGCTCCTGGACATTGGGGCCCCGGATCATTCATCCTTTCTGGAGGACGACACCAGGATCGTGCTTTTCCCCCAGCCCCTGCTAAGTATCTGGAGGATCTGGAGACAGGTTTAGGTGCAAATTGTACTTGGCCTGACAACTCGCTTGAGACGACGTGGGGCAAGTCAGTTCCCCTCTCTGAGATGCAGTTTATTTGCCTAGAAAATAGGAATATAAATCCCTACCTCATGAGGTTGCTTCTGAGCATCAAATGTGGTCAAGCCCCTGAAAGCACCAGGCACATAGTAAGTGTTCAGTGAA
The DNA here is from genome assembly GCA_004026885.1 of Lyroderma lyra. Classification (NCBI taxonomy): domain Eukaryota; kingdom Metazoa; phylum Chordata; class Mammalia; order Chiroptera; family Megadermatidae; genus Lyroderma; species Lyroderma lyra. Next base: position 3,582 of record PVJL010009034.1, on the reverse strand, counting down.
CTTTCACTTCTGCTCCTTTCCCTTGAGGAAGACCCCTTCAAGGCTGAGGGAGGAGGAGTGACAAAGCTGAGAGAAAGAGAAGTTCCCAGGGGGAGGTAGGAGGGCTGAGCTGGCCCAGCCGCCTGGGGGATTTCACCAGAAGGGAACTGGGACTCGGGGCAGCAGCAGGAAACCACTATCCTGCAAGAGTTCCGGCTTCTCCTCAGGGCTCTGGGTTGGTCAGGGGCAGGGCGCAAGTGTCATCCCCACAGCACACTATCTGTCACCAAGACCTGACACCCTGACTGAAGGCTTTCATCCCTCTGAGACCCTCCACCCTTCATGGAGCTCCAGGGCCCTTACTGAGCCCTCATCTCCTTCACTGAGGCCTCACCTCTCACTGACCCTCCAACTCACACCAGCCTTTCTTGAGGCCTTAGAACACCCAGGAGCTAAGACATACCCCACTCTGACTCTACTACCCTGATGGGGTCAGCTGTAAGGAGTAGGGTGGGAATGGGGAGGGGACCTATCTTTGCCACACTGGCTTTATTTTCCATATGGTCCGGAAGGTGTCAGCTGAATTTTCTCCACTTCTTGTGGGTAAAAATGGTTTCTCATCTGTTGCTGAAAACACATCTATTAGCCTGTAAAAAAACAGGGATCTTTAGGGACTTAAGATTCTTGGGACCTGGGAGGTATGGGTGGTCCAGGGGGAGCTGAGGAACAGGAGTTTAGATTCCACAATGTGGCCAGCTAGTAGGGTCCTGACTCCCCTTTCTTCAGCTCTGGGGCCCCCTTACCCAGTGTCTCAAGGTCTGGGCACTTCCTTTACCATATCAGCCCCAGGTGGCTGCAGAAAGCAACACCCAACTACCCAGGCATATGCTCACATGCTCATGCTCATTCACTCAAAGCGCAAACCCTACTCATGACACACTGTCACACCCTCACTCACAGTTTCATGCCCACTGGGGAGCAGGAGCCAGCTATGAAACCCACGAACACTCCATCTTCTCCCACCACTCCCCCTTCACCCACTCTCCTCTCTAGAAGGCTGCATGGGATTTGGCAGGGATGAGCCTGGAACTCAGGCCTCAGCTCTGGCTACTTCTTTCACCATATCAGGAACAAGATGTCCTGAACTCTGAGTCCCTACTGCTGGCCCTGTCAGTCACTGACTCCCAAACCTCCATCTCCCTATCTGTGAAGTGGGACGAGCCCTGCTCTCCCAGTACCGCCACCAATAATGGAAGGAGGCAAAAGGACTTAGAATCACTGGGTGTGGCACCATGGGGGTTGGGGACAGATTTCAAACCTGCTGACTTTTCCTCAACAGATTACAAACATTTATATATTAGACACAACTGTGTGCTGGTCTCTGGAGGCCCTGTCGGGTTTTCTGGTACCCCCTCCACGTTTTTGAGAAGGCGAAGGGGAGGTTCGCTAGGGTCGGTGATAAACAACTCTTAACCTTTCCAGAACACTGGGCAAAAAAATGCTCTCTGCATCTGATTCTCCTGACCGAAGATGAGGTGGGAGGTGAGGGCTCGGGAGGGGCAGCGATAATTTCCTCCCATAATTCAAATGAGGAAAACGAAGCCCAGAGAAGGTCCATAACTTGCCTGAAGTCACAGAGCAATCAAGGGCCCAGTCTGGCCAAGGTCCTCAATCTGCAGATCGCCCACCCCAGGATCCCTGAACACGGAGCATCATGGCCTTACTCCTCCGTTCGGCAGTCCGCCTCACACTGTGGACCCAAAGTGGGGGCCAAATGGGGGCCAAAGCGGATGGAGAGGGCAATGAGCGCTACAGCAGCCAAGCGCGGGGCTCTGCCTTTCCTCCCTCTTGTTGCCATGGAGACAGCCCCTCCCGGCAATCGCGGTCAAAGGCAGGATTTCCGTCGGGGCAGCCAGCAATTCCCGGATCCCGAGGGGAACGTGGACCGAGACCGCCACTGCGGGCGGGGACGGGGCACCCAGGGAGGCCTATCCCTGCTGAGGGCGGGGACTTCCCCAGGAAGCCGGGACCCACGCCTCTAGCGCCTGGAAGGAGTCCCCTCTCCACCCGTGACCCGCCCCCCAGTGTGGGGTCTGGAGGGTCTGTCTACCCCGATGACTTCTGCCGATTCCAGATGGGGGACTTCAGGGAGCCCCGGAATTGCACCTCACAGTCTGCATCTTCTAGAAATGGTTCTCTATGACCCGCTTCCAGCAGACCTCCATACCTGACCCCTCCACTCTCCTCATCTGGTTTCCCTCTTGCAGATCCTAAGCTTCTCCCCAAACCCTCACTTTCAAGGTCCTCTCAGTTTCTCCCCCAGCCCCTTCTGGGGGTCGCCTTAGTCCCTCTGCCCCGACTCAGCCCCCTTCTCCAGTTCTTTCTATCTCACTGAACAGGGTCCCTTTGTTTTGCCCACCAGACCTTCTTTGGCGGGGGGCTGGGGGCGACTCCCTTCAGTCTGCCTTCCTTATACTCCCTCCCCCCACTTCCCCACATTTTATATCTTACTCCCCAAGTCCTCTCCTCTTTAGGTCCTTTTCGGGGCGGGGCCCCTTTGGCCCTCAATTCCCTCAGGCCCCCTCCCTAAATTCAGGCTTAGCCCTCCCAGCCCCCCCTCCCGGGCCGCGGACGGGCCCGGGGCGGGGAACCGCGCTGCCCCTCCAGCCCCACCTGACGGCAGCCTACCTGGTCCCAGGGAAGGCCTCTTCCGACGAACTTCAGGGCGAGCCAGCGGGGCGCCCAGCAGCCACAAGTGCCAATGTGTGGGGGTAGAAAACCGGGGTGCTGCCCGCCTCTGACCGCCGCCCCCTCTGGGCAGGGAGGAGGAAGCCGTCTTGGACTTCTCTTATGCAGCCGCAGCGGCGCGACAGCGGTGGCGGCGGGGAGAACTCGCAGTCACGCCCCAGCCCCAAGCCAGCTTGCCTGCAGCGGGGAGGGGCCCTCAAATCCCACGCCCGCCCGCCCCCACTTCCCGCCTGGGTTACCGGGGTCGGCTCTCCCAGGCCTGTCCCTGCACCCCAGCTCGCTCCTCCCGCAGACCTGAACCCCCAGCACAGCCTTCTTAAGGGCTTCCAAAGGGGCAGAAGCACCTGCACTTTTAGAATCATTGCATATGAGGTTAAGAGGAGACCTTTATCACTGAAGCCCCAGCTTTTGCAGCTGGGAAAACTGAGGACCAGATTAGGACAGGTCTTATCCAAATTCTTACAGCCAGTTGACTTCACACTACTGTCACCAGAACCACTTTGGATCTAGTCACCATGCCTTGCCATCTTCAGGGGCTGGGCACTGGGGACACAGGGATGTCGGACAGTGGGGAGCATCAGGAGACCGTTCCCTTAGGAATGTGCTTTTCAGAAGAAATCAGCCCTCAGGCCACACTGAGGGAGGGGGAGGGTATGAGCCTCCCCACATACCCAAGTTTTACAAAAACTGTACTATCATCCTCTACCACAGTTCCAGCCTTTCCAACTAGCAGGGGTCCCTGAACGTCCCCAACCTGTGGTTCAATTCCCCTCTCTGGCCACTGTTACTTCTTCAGTCTTAAACCAAGGACCAGGAAAATCCCTTCTGTCTGGGGAAGTAGAGATTGCCGGGGGG
>PVJL010009033.1:0-60900 GCA_004026885.1 Lyroderma lyra | reverse complement strand
TCCACTGGCAATCACCACCCAAATGTATGGGCTTTCCAAAAGCCATGTCATTAGCATAACAAAAGACAATTTTTTTAAAATTCATTTTTATTGTTAGACTTATTGGGGTGACATCTGTTAGCAAGGATTACATAGGTTTCAGGCATACAATTCTACAGTGCATTGTCAACTTGATGTATAATAAGTTCACCACCTAATGTGGCTTCTCTTTCCATCACCTTATATTTAGCTTCCCCCACTCCTCTCCCACCCCCTCCCCTTTCTCCCCTCCCTAACCCACTCGTCCCCAAATAAACATTAAACTATTGATTGTGTCCATGGGTTATTTGTTTGTTCATTTCTTTTTTTCTTTGCTTTCAGTTTTATATTCCACATATGAGTGAAGTCATACAGTTCTTTGTTTTTTCTGTCTGACTTATTTCACTCAGCATGATGATCTCCAGGTGCCCTGTGACAGATGACTGGATAAAGAAGCTGTGGTACATATACACAATGGAATATTACTCAGCTGTAAGAAAAGATGAAATATTGCCATTTGTGACAAAATGATGGACCTGGAGACAAAAGACAATTTTATTGCTCCCAGCACAGGAAATTTCAGGGGTTTTGGGAGCTGTGAGTCAGGAATTGTGGAGGAAGACTAAATATACCAGGGCTGTGTGGAAAGTATCCAGCCATGCAACCATTTTCCTTATATTGACAACGGCCGGATTCTTTCCAGACAGCCCTCGTATACAAGACATACAGTTTGGTCATCAGAATGATCAAATACACATTTTTATAAATCACAGTATCACAGGATGGAGGGTGAGGACAGGACGGGAGGTGGCGGAGATCTAGCTGGGGTAGCTGCTGGTTCATTCCACATCAGTTTCTGTGAAGAGGAGACTCTCCGGGAAGAAGAACGTGGACCTGGAAGTCTCAGTGTTTGGGATTCACATCCAGCTGGGTGTCACTGGTTTCCTCAGATAACTTCTCTGACCTTTTAAAATTACATTCATTTAGAAAAGCAGAGATAATAGATCCTGTCCCTCCTTGTCATAGGATTTGTGTGAGGAAAGGTGTAATGAAATACAAAAATGATTCGCAGACACAATTTTTGTTAGAGTTATTATTACTCTCACACTGTTTCCAGATACTGTTGGACTAGATAACAGATAAGTTGTTTTGTAGAATCTTTGGAATACACATATTGTTATTTAAATACAAAAATCATTATTTAATTTTGAAACTCATGCTTTAGTAAATTCTTCATTGATTTTAGAAACAGCATTATTTGGCTGCCTGCCTTGGGAGGGTATGTGTGTGCACATGTGTGCAGGTGAACTTTGCTCTCAAAACCCTGAAATTACTTTCACAGGAAGGCCCACCCACACATCTCCCTTATTCGGATTTCCTTTGTGTTTTATAGTCTGAGCTTCAAGTAGAACTGTTTTTTCCGTTTTCACTCACATGAATGTGAACAGGGAGCTGTACCAGTGATGCTTTTGAGTAATGGAATTTGCAACAAACCCAGCCTCTGTCTATCAAATTAAGAGAAGGCTACAGATGGCTCTTTGAATACAACAGCAAAAAAAGTGAAGGCAAAAGAGTGGAATTTGAAGAGACATCCATCAAACCACAGCGATGGCCTTGCATAGGCATTTACTACACCAAGAAGCCTGGCTGTCTAGATTGATTACTAGAGCTTAAGAAAAGAGAAATTTTAGCTTTAGAAATGTTTTGGTTTCTAGAAATATTAGCTCATTTCCCTAGCCCTGTATCCTTGACATCTGTGTTAGGGTTTCTGTTGCTATTGTACTATTTTTCATACAATCTGGTGTGACCTGTGCCATAGATCCTTTTCTGGCTCTTGGAGTGGGTTATGCCACAGTGCGGTGAGGGCTCCTCACAATGCTTCCCACTTGTCTGAAGCCACTTGCAGTGTATCACACTGTGTTCTAATTAATGTCCACAAATGCCCGGAGAATGGTTCCTTCTCTGATATGGCCTTGGCTACCAGTTGCAGGAGTGAGCGTCCATACATTGAACTTCAAAGAAGATTCAAACATACATTCAGGGGTTCAGGTGATAACTGAAAGCCCATGGGTGGGAGAGCTATAAATTGCCTGATCTAGTGACCTCATCTCCTGCCAGTGAGAGAAGAGCTTGGAAAGTTAGAGCTCAGAAGCAGGAACTTCAGAAGATGGCGCTGGGGCTTTTCTCTCTTTCCCTGATGCACCTTCCTGCCTCCTTTTGCTGCCACCAACTCACTTAATCTCACTATCTTTTGTCTCTCCTAAAAAAATCTGCATTTTTAATCAACATCATGATGGATTCTAAGGGAAAGACTCAAAGGAGATCACACCCACTTTGGGAAACGCGGGCCTGCTTCCATAACAAAGCCCGTTCCTTAGCGTGGTGCCAGTGGGCTTCCCAGCCTTTTCTGTCCTCCCACTGCCCCCCTCTAGCTTCCTCTCCTGCTCTGCTCCTGCAACCCCTTCACCTAACCCTCAACGAAGTGATCATTTGGCCAAAACTGAACTCTTAACATTTTCTAAACACATGGAGTTACATTAAAATTCAAAGTGTTAGTATTGACTGCAATGGCCTGTTCTCACCCTGAGCCCTTACAAAGTCACATGTACCCTGAGAGATCCACAGTGAGGAGCCGCCTGGTCAGATGACACCCCTACAGCACCCTCCCACCTACCTCCTCTGGCCGGAATGCCTCATCTCTTCCTCTGCTAGACGTCTTCTATACTTTGCTTATACTTCTCTGCTCCCTATCACACTACCGGAAACCCGGCTCGCTTCCTCCTTGAAGTTTGTTCTACTCTCCTGAGACATGCTCTCTCTTTCCTAAATGACTGTTGCATGTCATCTTACCCTATCTTATGTCACCTGTCATATTCTGTCTTAAAATTAGTAATAGTACACGTGTGTATAGCACTTGCTATGTATCAGGCCCTATTCGAAGCACTTTATGTAAATTAACTTACTTAAGCCTCACTTTAGTCTCTGAAAGTACGTGCTAACATCACCCCTCATTTCATAGAAGAGGAAATGAAACACACCAAGGCTAAGTGACTTATGAAGTCACACCACTACTAAGTGGCTAAACCATGGTTCAAACCTAGTCAGTTTGGCTCCAAACCCTTACTCTATGTAGCTTCTCTGTATTTTTATATTTTTATTTGTGTATTTACCTTACAAGTTTTTTCTTCCATCTTTGTCTTTCTGTGTCTCCTAGCACATGATAGACACTCTTCAAACACTTGAAAAATGGATTATATAGGGATAACTTTGTTTAGGAGGTCTTTGGATTCCAAATTTGGGGAACCCTTAGGAAAAAAGCTTTGCATGTATCGGAGAGTGGAATTTCCAGTGGTGATAAAGGGCAAAGCTAAATCCCTTTTGGCAGTTAGCGTTACCTCGAGATTTTTCTTCGCCTTCATACCTTTCCAAGCAGTTTTTATTTTCATTTGTTTTATATTTTCTTAAGATATGTTCATAGTTATAGTTTAAGTGATGGAAAGGAAAAGATCATGTGCAAATGCCAACAGGGAAGAGTTTATTTTAAACAGTGCTGTTTCAGAGCACTAGCTGGTCTTGCTATGCTTGCATATCAGTTCCTGGAGATCATGAAGAGAATTAAACAACATGTGATGTCAAGATGACAAGTTGATTCAACTCCACTTTTAGTGGCTAGGATTTTTTTCTGGGATGAGGAATTCTCAACTCCAAGCAATTAGAAAGATACTTGGTTTCAACTTGCAGAAATACCTCAAACTGCAGAGATAATTAATTATAATCTAGTTGTTTTCTAAGCATGGAAAGAAATCTGGCAGCTAATATGATTCAGATTTTGGACAAGCATTTTTAAAGTTTACATCTCTCCAGAGTTTGATGTAAATAAACCATTATAAAAGCCTAGTATCAGTGTTATAAAATGAGAAAAAGTAAAGCTCCTTTGAATATCAGGATAGATTATCTGTCCAAAAAAGAATTTTTTAAATATATCAGTTGCCATATCAACACAGGAAGAGACCTCACTGCTTTAGAAATTGTTCCACAAATCTGCAAATGCTTCTCTCTTGAGCTGTTTTAGGAGTTTCACAGGTCCAACAAGAAGATTCTTGAGCAGTAGAGAGGAATTCAAATTAGATGTTATAATTTTTAATTTTAATGTGGCTACATTATAAAAAATTCTGGAAAATAGAATGAAAGAAGAGTAATCCTTCATAAAATCCACTGTACCTTTAGGTCTTCATCTTATGTTTGTTTCTTACATACTTAATATCACAGTATACCTATGTATCAGAATCCTGCATTTGATTTTTACTTATTATTGTATTTCCTACATTATTGTATCATCTTTATTACCATTATTTTAACAACGAGATAATATACTACCATGGTTATATTTCACAATTCTCTTAACCATTACATTTTGTTGATATTCAAGTTTCAAATGTTTTCCTTTTATAAATAAAGCTGGAATAACACTTTCATGCTTGTATTTTTTCTCACAGTCTAGTTCTCATATGCATTTTATACCTTGCTTTTCCTCAGCTGCCATGTGGCTATGAAACAACAAGATTCATTTTTCACAAGCATACACATGCTAGGTTGTTCAAGTGCATGTTATCTTCTTTAAAGGAGCAAAAAGTATTGCCTTGCAGAAGTATTTACTTATTTCACCAGCATTTCCAATTACTTGAAAATTTTTGGATTTGTTTCCTTCTTTGCAATTCCTTCAGATAGTATTTGCTTTGTATGTTCATCTCAAATGTTCAGCTACGTCACGCCCTGCTTTAGAGGACTTTGCTCTGAATGACATTGGGCTTGATCCAAACCCTTGGTGCTACTCACCTCAGAAATCCCACCTTTTCTGACAATAGCTCATCCCTTTGTGTCTCTTTCCTACCCTTATCCCTCCATGGCTTTTGGTTTTTGGTTTTTGAGCTCATTCAGATCTCTGGTTCCTTGACTCATCTTGTTACTACAAGTCTTTAACCCAGCTCTTACTTTAGTGTTTCCTTCTCATACTCATCAGTTCATCCTCTTGCAGCACCTGCTACTCCTGCACCACCTTTCTATTGTCCCTACCCTACTCGTTCTGATCCCCCAGTCAGTCTGACTGGGTGCCTCCTCCACTCCCACATCTGGCCCAGGGCCCTGCTGGGATTGGACACCTTACAAATATGGTCTCCCACTAAGCTGTATCCTCAGAACTGCTCAGTGATCCTTCCCTCCTAAGGTCCTTCCCAGTTCTTCCCTCCTTTAGCTCCTGGCTGTTGAACAAAAACTTTTTGTGTAACATCACAGAGAAAACAGAGGCTGTCAAGTGTGAACTTTTGACCTTTTCACCCAAAGCCTGCAAATTTGTCTTTATTTAAATATTGCCTTATTTTCTTCTTTTCTTTATCAGAGGAAATACTGTTCCTCTGCCGGTCCAAAGCTAATCCTTCCACCTTCCACTGATACCATCCATTCCAGACTCCACTGAGATCATGTTCCATCAATAGTAAGTTCTCTTTCATTTCCACTGGCTCCTTCTTTCAACAAGGGGACGCACTATGACTTCTCCATCTTAAGGGTGAAAAGAAAATATACTTTTATTAAGTGCCTACCATATGTCAGTTACTTGAGAACGTTCCTCATTTATTTATCATAACAATTTTATGAGTTATGCATATGTTATCCCCATTATTCAGGCAATAAAACTAAGACTCAGAGCTTAAGTTAACTAACTAATATTTTAAGTTAGTAGACTTGCTTGGTCTAATGACAAAGCCATAAATGCCACCTCCATTAAGCCCACTCCAAATTCCCTTCTCTTTTTCTTCATAATGTAACAAATTGCTTACTTCAACATGGTTTGCTAGTAAGTTGTCTGTATGGGCATTATTTAAAATGTGTTTACACACTGAATATGCAATCAGTACCTTCTTAACTAACCAGAGCACACTTTAGTTAGCAATACAGAAAGAAATTCCACTGACCACTTCTTCGTTTAACTAACTGGTTATCTTGTGGGTATTAATCACAATCTGCAGCAACCTTTTTCAGAGGAAGGGCAATACGTGTATGAAAAATAACTGTGAGTAGTATGCTAATAAATGTTTAACAACTGCTCTCTAAATTAGGCTGACCAGATCTACCACTTGAAATGGGACAGAAAACAATAGTACTGTCCCACTTCAAACGGTACATATGATCAGCCTACTGACACCTTGAATTTAGTCCAGTGATGCTAGGCTCACCATACCTACCATTTAAAATGCGAGTACCATTGTTTTCGGTCCCATTTAAAATGGTGTGTCTGGTCAACCCACTCTAAGTAAAAAATCTTGATTAATAGCGTTTGCCGATTTCTGTGGTGTAAATACTCGTACTGGGAAGAATATTTAATAATGACTCTGTTTAACAACTGTTCTGCAAAATTCCTAAAAATTTAGTAACCATAATCCTATGGGAACTTGCTCCAGCCCACCACTGAATTAGCTAACAGTTATTGAGTGCTTACTAAGTGCTGTGCTTCAGTTAAGTGCTCATAGGTATTATCTCAGTTATTCCTATAACTCATTATATCCATTCTACATGTGTGGAAACTGACAGGTTAAGTAAATTGTCCAAGGACATGCTGTAAATGTGGGAGCTAAGATTGTACTGGGCACCTAAAAATGCTATCTTCCTTTGTGAAAAAATACGTAAATATCTTACTATTTTAGCCTTCTTTATTTCTAATAATTGAGAAGAGTCTGATTTGAATTTTATCTTATAACTTATGAAGAAAATATATATTTAAAATAAATGTGTAATTTAATACCTTAGTGGAATGAAGTACCAGGAAGGGAAGAGTTTAATTTTCTAGTGTGTTTATATACCTAATGTTCAGCTCAGTACCCAGCATGTAGCAAACCCATAAGGAATGTTAAAAGAATGTAATATATATGTTATTCTTATCTCTTCATTAAAAGTTTTCTAAAACCTCTGTAAGGTTGTGTAAATGTATTTAAAATAATTAAATATTTTATGTTTATATCCCTTGACAAAAATAATACCGCTGCTGGGAATTTTTCCCTAAGAGCTAATTCAAAAGGAGGAAGTAAAAAGCATTAGGCAAGAAAATGTTCATTGCAGGGCTAGCTACATAAGCAGAGAAATGAGACATACATAGATATCCAAGAATAGTGAGCCAGTTAAATTACAATGCAGCTCTTCAAATGAATTTTGTGCAGCCAATAAAAAAGATAAGAAGTTCATTTAGCAAGTTGGAAAAATAAAACAGGGTGCAAACGTCCATCCATAACTTGATCATGTAACACAGGGACCATCTTACACAGTGGCTAAGTACAGGCTTTGGATTTAAGCCACCAGGACTCAATTCCAGGATCTTTTCATTGGCCACATAATGTTGGCAAGTTACTTAACTTTCCTCATTCTCAGTGTTCCCTCTATGATACTCTTAAAGTCACTGTGGGGATTAAATGAGCTATGCAGACAGTACCCAGGATAGCATCTGGCGCACTAATCTATTACATATGCATATGGATAGGGTGGACAGAGAATATGGATGAGAGAAAATAACTGATGTTTCTGGGTGCAGAGATTGTAGATTAATGGATTAATATTTTTTAAGTTTTTTAAAAAATGAGATGACATATATGCAATAAATAACAATTACTGGTAAAAGAAAATCACTTTTGAAATACCCTATGAATTAGGTTTACCTTTACTTTAAACTCCCTTTATTCCAAACAAGTGAGCTTACCAATTAGTGAACCATGATTCCTCCCAGGGACCTTGTGAGCAGGATTGATGCTTGGGCTCATTTTCATGATGTGAGGGTATACATAGACTCATGGTCATCTCATCATGAGGACAGCATTGTCTGGTCCTTGAATTCCTGCTTGCATGTAGAAGGTGTCTGTAACCTGCCAGGTTATCAGGTCACACAATACTGTGTCTCTTGTTCCATCCATGTTCACCTTCCTCTTATCAGACTGAAATTGGTCAAGATAAATTAAAGGTGAATTCCCTCTTGACTTGCAAACAGCATGGAATGTTTTAACACCTAAACCTTTTTTCTAATCTCATTTAGGCAAACATCTTGCTGTCTTGCTGGAGCCACAGTGTAATATTTGGGTCACAATTTTACTCAAAGCAAAATTGTTGGATGCGTAATATATCTGAAGCCATTATGATAGAGTTCTGTGTAGCAAGAATCAATAATAATTCTCTTGGTATAAATTATTTTTCATTCTTTTGGGCCTCAAGACTCAGAGAAATCAAAGAAAAGGCTTCTGCATCTTCAACTCAAGCAGAAATAAAATCCAGCTCAGTGTAAGCTCAAGGCTTGTTCTCACCTGCACAAGTGTGAGAACGGTGCTTTAGGCATGCCCAAGTCTGCTTAGCTTCCTCCTATTAGCAGGGGCATTTAATTAAAGCAAGGCAGTCTTTCTGCTTGACCAGGGCAACTACTGATGAGAATAAAATTGATGGGAGATGAACAGTTAACAGCAGGAGACACATGGGAACAAGAAATAAAAGAGCCATAGTCAAACTGAAGAATATTGCCATAGTATATTATATTTGACATTTACTGCTGTGTCTAATAATGCATCTCTTACTTCTTTGCAGCAGCCATGTTACTTCATTATTTTAAAATTTGGAAGCTTTTTTTTTAAAAAAAAAAAAAAAGACAAAAATCTCAGTTCTCCATTCCTCATTACGGTGCATATTTAATTGTGTTCCTCTGTTCATTATGTTTGAATGTTGCCATTTCCAGAGAAATGCTGGCAAAAGTCATGTAAATGGCTATGGCTGGCTTTTCCAAGGTATTTAAAATTCTACCGTTGTTTCCATAAACTACAGACAGTGGGTTATTTTTTCATAGATAGACAGTGTATCCTTCTCTTGGGGTTTTTATGGACAGCCTGTATAAAATGATAACACAATGAATGGGGTGCCAGCTCTACTATATCAAGGGCCTAAATCAGAGATTTCAGACAGAAACTCAATGGGTAGAGCATGCTTCCAATAGGTTTGCAGATACAGGCTATAACACAAAACTTCAGCATTTTTCTGTGATTAATTTTCATGAAAGGTTAATGACATTTTTTACAATAAATTAGAGGTAAGGTGAGAGAAATTTCAGTGATGTAGGTTCAGGGGGCAACCTGAATAAAATTGATAAGATTTGCATGCCAGAACCCAAATGGAGATGTGATCCGTCTTCACAATGGTGAGGGTTTGGCTTATTGTGGAAGGAAGAGCAAAGGTGAATCTTCTACTCGCCAGTTCATGGTCCCTTCCACATCACATGGCGGCTCTTACAATTTCTCTAATATTCATTCACTTCAGCTCACTTCCATACTCTCCTGTCCTGAAAGAGAAGTTGCTTTGCCATAATTGTTTAAAAAGAAGCTATTTTAAGGTTAATTTATAATTAACCCTAACTTAATCATAGTCATTGGAGCTTTCATTTTGTTTTTTCTTTTTTACACTTGTTGTGGGAAAATTATCTGAAGTGATTTCTTAAAATTGTCTCTCAGGAGTGTGAAGAAATGTCTATTTGCAGTTAATGATCTAGAAAATCAAGAATTACCCCAGTTTGCCAATGAAGAATATTTTTTATCAATTTGAAATTCTTTTTAATGGAAAATGAAATTCTTTTTAATGGAAAAAAATCCACATGGAGTTAATTTTTATGCACAGCCTTTAATACAAACTTAAATTCCCAGTTACCCAGGTGTGACATATGATCCAGATCTTTATTTTAGTCATATATTTTCTAAGAGTCCTAAGTTTATACATAAAATCTCTTTATCCAAAATGATTATGGCCATACTTTTATAATGATTAGTATTTAATAAACAGATTCATCACTCAATATATTATAATGTTATATAATATACACTGTGTTTTAAATCACTGAAAGAATTTCAGCATTATATTCTACAAGCTTCCCATTTAATCTTTTTCTAATCATTGTGATTAATAAACTTATAAAGAAATTATATTGTACAACACACCAGAGAGAGGAAGTACCATATTTTTGGCTATCTAAAAAACAATAGGGCAAAAATGCAACCTCATATAGTCATAAAGTATAACTCTTTTTATGATAAATCTATTTTATTGACTCTCTTATTTATGTCTCAAGAAAGAGATAAGGTAGCTTATCATTAGGGTGACTATATAATTTATCATCCAAAGTTTTAAAAAACAAAGAGTTAATATTAATCATCATTCTTGGCAACAGGCATAAACTGTCTCAGGAAAGCTGGAACATATAGTCACCCCACTTCTCAAAACTACAATAAAACCACAGTCTCAGAAGCATAAAATAAAAGGAAAATAGAAGGAATGCCTGTCTGAATTTGATTTGTCTAGACTCAACATGTATCACTTGGCAGGCTAAGCGTTGGGAATCTCCTAAATCACTATTTCCTAAATTAGTAATACTCCATTAGCATAGGATAACTGCTATAATAAAATAATTAAAAATTTCAGTGGTGTAAGACAATACATATTTACTTCTCATGCATATCACAATTCAGTGTAGATTGGTGAGAAAATGACAATTGGTGAGCCATGCATGGCCCAGAAATCTAGGCAGACAGAGGTTCCTTTCTTTTAAACTTGGGACAAGAAAAGTAGTCTTGGGTGTAAACATGCAGTCAAAAGATGGGAGAAGTAAGAGCATGTGGAGAAACTCATGAAGCTACTACAGAGAACAACACAACAAAAAAGTAGAAAGAACCAGGATCCTTACTAGCACTTCTCAGCTGCTACTCCAACTAACCACAGAACTAGGGCCTATTGGCGATTTTCTGTAATACTTATACATTGTTATATTTATTGCTTAAATCTAATTTGAGCCTTGGTATTTCAATTAGTTGGATCCAGTGACTTATGACTAAGTCTTGGCTTGTTGAACCATGGCCAGTTTGTGAAGGGTATTTTTGTTTATAGGATACTTCATTAATTTCTATAATTTTCAAAATAGTGTAGAGAGCAGCCTGGAATGATTATGCACTATGAAGTGACATCGATGTGCTTCCAGTGCCAGCTTCCTTATTCACCAACCAGGTAGGATTTGGAAATTTATTTAACTTCTCTGTCTACCATCTGAAAAATAAAGAGTATGACATATAATGGGAAGGGTTTTTGCAGATTTAGCTGTGATACATCTAAAACATTTGGCACCAAGTAAGCACCCAGTAGTTGGTGGTTACTTTGATTATAAGAAACACTCCTCTTCGTCGTGCATTGTGTCCTTAGTGACAAGACACTCCATTTTTCTTCAGTGACATGAGGATCATTTCATTTGGATAAATAACTAGGAATCTGAGCAGTAAAGACTTATGATATTCCAGAGATGGCTGGACATAAAGATATGTTTTACTTCTTTTATGAAGCAGATTCTGTTAAGATAAAAACAACACCTAAATACAAAGAAATTATGCCAATTTCTTTTAGTCAAAAATTGAAGTATTAAAAAAGTGGATTTTTATTTTTAAAAACTATACTTTTCATCTTTTCTTATGGCCAAGTGATTTTGTTTGTATATAAGTACCATATCCTCTTTATCCAATCATCTATCAAAGGGCACTGAAGTTGTTTCCATGTCTTGGCTACCGTAAACAATGCTGCAGTGAGCATTGGGGTACATTATCTTTACAGACAAATGTTTCAGATTTTGAGGGTAAATCCCCAGAAGAGGAATTGTTGGGTCATACGATAACTCTTTTCTTAACTTTTTGAGGAACCTCCATCCTGTTTTCCAGAGTTGTTGTACCAAATTACACTCCCACCAGCAGTGCATGAGGGTTCCTTTTTCTCCATAGCCTCTCCAGCACTTATTACTGAACTTGTCGGTAATAGCCGTTCCAACAGGTGTGAGGTGGTATCTCATTGTAGTTTTGATTTTTTCATGTGTCTGTTGTCTGTTGGTTTGTCTTCTTGAGAGAAGTGTCTGTTCAGGTCCTTTGCCTAGTTTTTACAACATGGATGGATCTTGAGATCATCATGCTAAGCAAAATAAGTCGGACAGCAAACGTCAAGAACCATATGATTTCACTCTTATGTGGGTTATAAAACTTAAAGAACGAGTGAACAAGACAAACAAATGAACACTCAGGCACAGAAAATAGTTCAGTGGTTACCGGAGAGTAAGGGGGAATGGGGGTGGTAGAAGAAGGCAAAGAGGGTCATACCTCAGTAGGGGCCTCACTGAATAATTCAGTCCTTATGGGTGGGGATTTGTTCTCTTTGCAAAGTGTAACAATTAGCAGGGGTGCTTGTTAAATTTGCTGAGTCAGAGCAGGAATCTGGACCTTTAACTCTGTCCCTCAGTGCTCCCCTTGTGCCAGTCACTGTAATGCTGGGCATTTAACTGACCTTTGAGAGATACTCTGGGCTCTGCTCTTTCCTGGGGTGGAAATAAAAAGGTTAGGAGAACGACTATTAAAATTCTCTAATTGAGAATTTTAGTGTATTATAATAGTGTAGTTGTTAGTGAACAGAAACGGGGCTGTGGAACTCTGTTGTGAATGTAAAATTTAGGAATACTAGGAATTTCTCTGTCTGTGACCTCTGGCACCTCAAGGATCACCAGAGTTCCTTTGGCCAATATCTCCTTTGTCACCAACTGCCCCAGGTGTAACTGTGTTGAAAGGAAAAGATTCCCAAGAGTTGAGGACTGGGAAGTATTCCAGATACGATTACCTTGGGTCCCCACTCAAAGGATTAGCATTAAAATTATTTTTGTAATGCATTTCCATTTTTAAGGCTAAAAATTATGGATTGATTCAAGAGTCTTTATGAGAAAATGTCCACCCTCCTATTATTCCAGGTGTTACAGAAGTTAGATTTTTTTAAAAAATTGATCTATTTATTTGAATAAATATTCATAAACGTAACACAAAATTCAAATGAAACAAAAGGATATACTAGCATAGTAATTTTGCACCTCATCTTTGTCTCTCAGTCCTTCAGTTCATCTCCCCTTAGCAGTTTCTTGTGAATAGATTGAGATATATTTAAGCATATATGGTTATATATAATACATTGTTTGTATTTTGTATTTATTTATTTGGTGTTTTTCTTAATGATGTACCTTGGTGGTTGGTCCATGCATACACAGATATATCTACCTCTCTCTTATTAATAGTTGCACAATATTCCATCTATGGGTGGACCGTAATTTGTTTTTCCAGTCTCCTGTTGGTGGACGTTTGAATTCCTTCAGTCTTTTGCTACTTAAAACAATGCTAAAAATTTACATACATCTTTGCACAGTGTGGAAATAAACAAAGACTAACCAAATGAGAAAAACAAAGGCTATTTATTCAGGGCTTGCTTTAACAAGGGAATCAGTCACTCACTTACATTTTGGCAGACTCGAAGGCAGGCAGAGGAGGGGGAAAAGCCTTGCAGTGAAAAATAAAAAGGGAGGCTTCAGCTGTGCCCTGACTGGAGATGCTGTTGGCTTGGGGAAGCTGGAGTCAGACATCCCAGGTGATTCTTTAGGGGAGCATATTTGCCTTTTTCTGATTGATCCTACATTGTGGGTAGGGACAAAAATTAGGGAAGTCGTCAGTTATTAATGAAGTCCTGGATATTTGAGCAAATTATTACACAAGTTACTGTTTAGCTTCCTGGATTATTACTAGAGATGGCTGCCTGGCTTCCTGCAAGTCTGACATAGGAGGCTGGCTTCTGGGGCTGTTTATTCTAGGTAAGGGGCTGGTTCTCTGGACCAAGTTCTCATTTTAAGTATGGTCCAACCATTGTTCATTTATATATTTAGTCTCACAACACATATGCAAATACATCTGTAAGATAAATTCTTAAAAGTGAAATTTCTGAGTCAAAGGTATATGCCATTTAATTCATATAAATTTTGTTAGATTGTTTTCCATAAATTTTGGTTAATTTGTAGTCTTCACACCCTTGTGGGGAGATAACAGGGTATATTACCAACCTTTGCATCTTTGCTAGCCCAATAGGTAAAATATATTAATAGTATCTCAGAGTAGTTTAATTTGTACCTATGGTTGAGGGCTTTTTTTTTTTCATGTGTTAAATCATGTTTTTCCTTTTCTGTGAACTGTCTGTTCATGTCCCTAGTTTTAGCACGTTTTTAAGTGCTCCCAGGCAGAGAAGGTATTGATAAGACAGTCTTTGGAATTTGGAATTATCACCTTGAAAATTCAACCTAGAATCAGGACACAAGAGATCTACTCTTTTAGCAAATTTCAAGTACATAATACAGTATTGTTAACCACCATCCCCATGCTGTACCTTAGATTCCTAAACCTTATTTTGTAACTGAAAGTTTGTACCCTTTGACCAACATCTCCCCATTTTTCCCCACCCCTAGCCCCTGGCAACCACCAATCTACTATCTATGAGTTTGACATTTTTAGATTTCATATATAAGTGACTTTTTATAGTATTTGTCTTTTTCTGTTTAACTTAATCTCATTTAGCATAATGCCTTCAAGGTTCACCTGTGTTGTCACAAGTGGTAGAATTTTTTCTTTTTTATGGCTGAAAAATATTTCATTGTATATATTGTATATACAGATAACCTCTATATATGTTCAATAAACCCCACATTTTTATAATCAATTTTTTTATCCATGTTTATCCATCAACAGACACTTAGGTTGTTTCCAAGTACATGACCTTTGGAGCTGGGCAACCGAGGCCGTATTTCCAGCTCAGTCACTCATGCCCTTGGGGAAATAGTAACCGTTCTCATCCTCCTTTTCCTCATTGGCTCAATGGAAATATTAATATGTATTTAGAAGTTCTGGGGGAGGATTTTTAGTTTAGGGCCTGCAGTGTTGTAAGTGCTAAGTAATTCTTGGCTCAGATTCTCTTATTGGGTGTCTACAGGACTTTCTAGTCACCTGGAAGTCTAGGCAATGCTAAGGTTATTAGCAAGGTTGCAGGTCAAGCCCCTATGAATACGAGTAGCATACCTTAAAGCTTTCTAAGTTGGCAGGATTTCTTCAATTAAAGAGTCCTGGTAATACTCTTGGGGGTGGTGAAAACCATGGCGGATGTGTGTGGGGTGTGTGTGAGGTCATTTTGTTGCAAATGCAAATTAGTTTTCCTGTCACTTTCTAGCAAGCCCTCTCTTTATAATAACTGTTCATAATGAATCAGGCTGATATTTTGTTCATACATTTTCCCTTGGGGCTTTAATATTCTGCTTCTATGTTTTATGGTTACTTGTGGAATGAGACTCCGGTGGAAATACAATCCTATTTTATAGCCTCTGTAGAAATGAGAGGCAGAAGAAAACAGCAAAGGAAGCAAATTAGTGGTCAGAAAGAGTTCTAAGAAGGAGAGGGGGTGCTCTGCCATCAGGTCTGGAAAGTGTATGGGGAAGGTGAAAGGTCATCTAGAAAGTCTCCATTGATGAAGTCGTTGAGCAGAGTTAAAAATATAGCAATGGCTCAGGGGCTTGGTCAGGTGGGAAATTTGGATGACCTGAACTGAATGGCTGTACATTGTAGAAATTTTCACTGATGCCTGCTGTGTTGCAGACCTGTTATAAGCTCTAAACTATACTATCGAGTATGATATCCATTAGTCACACATGCCTATTTGATTTTCAAATACTTAAAATTAAGTAAAGTTTAAAAATTCAATTTCTCATTTGCACCAACCAAATCTCAAATCCTCAAGCCACAAAGCATATGGCTAGTGGCTACTCTATTGGACATCACAAAGGAACATTTCATTCATTACCAAAAGTTCTATATTGGGCAGTGGTACATAGAGGTATAATAATATGAAGTGCATGGATGACCAAGCCATGACTCCTGCCCTTGAATTTATAATCTTGAAAGGCAGATGAACATGTCAGGAAAAAAGTTAATTACTGGAGCTGTGATAGAAGTATGTCAACACACTGTTGTGGGGGTTGGGGCTGGGCTGAGGAGGCTTAGAAGAGATGGGCTATATAGGAAATTTCAGAGGAAAGCAGCTATTCAGAAGAGACTTCATAGAGGGTAGAGAAATGTCCTGAGTCTTAGAGGTGGCTTTTCCCCAGGTGGACACTTTTAAGTGGAAGGAGTTGAAGAGCAAATCAAGGAAGGGTGAAGCAGTATGGAGTTTTCTGGAAAATGACCCTGGGTTAGTATGTCCTGGAGCGCTGAGCCCAGGGAGGTGAGTGGGGCTCAGACTGGTTTGAGCAGCATACCAAGGGGTCAGGGCTTTTGTCTTTTGGGCAGTGAGGAAATAGTGAGAGATTTGAACAGAAGAATGAATTACGTGATGAAATTTATGTGAATTGGAATGGGAAACTCCTGGAGTTTGTTGTCCAAGGGTCGATGTTTGGAATGTTGCACATTTCACTGTCTTTGGTCAAATTACTTAATTCTTCAGAGTCTCAGTTTTCTGGTGTGTAAAATGAGACTTATCTCTACCTCATAGGGATGATATGAGGATGAAGTGCTATAATATAGGTAAAGCAGCCAGCACAGTCCCTCCTGTATTCAATAATCTTAAATCCTTTTCTTATGGTTTTGTTACAAAGGAAACAAAGTGAGGCCCATCTGGGCCCTCGGAGACACCTTAATGTCTTAATTAACTAATTAACTATTGCGGCTAATGTTGAGTATGAGTGAGAAGGTGTGGAGGAGTAGGACAAGGACAGAGGTAAGTGTTGTACATGAGTGCGCATACAAACACACACAATCTGCTGAAAGAGAGAATTCTAAACTACAACAGAGTACTGGCAGCAGGGGTGTGTCAGAGCGTGCTTTTTGGGAATTGTTTTTCAGTGAGGGAGTGGACATGCTTAAAAGCAGAGAATTGATTGAACCAAGGAGAAGGTAATGTTGCTGTAGGGACAGAAAATTAAGGTGGGTAGTCCCCAGTGCAGTTATGAGACAGAAAGAGAGGAACCCTGCAGCAAAACACTCACCAGCCTGCCTCCCGTTGCAGAGCCTGTCCCAGGGGGCTCCTGGGCTGGGCAGGAGCGTGAAGTAAGGGCTCGGTGGGTCTGCATGCGGGCGGCAAGTGTGGGCTATGGAGAGCTGGCTGTGCAGCACCTGGATTCCTGCGTGAAAACCTCTGTACTCTGATCTTACCCCAAATCCTACTTCTTTTCTCTTGCTATCATCTCACTTCTATTTCTTTCTTTCCAACATTTCCTGTTTTAACAGTTGAAAATTGCATGCAGGCAGTGCATTATACCTCTCGTTCTGGTTGTGAATCTTTAGCAGTGTTTTCTAGTTAGTTAAGACCCTCAATTCCCACTGTCTTTGTAAGTGAAATTGAGGGCACAAGCACCCTTAATATAAAAACAAACAAATGACAAAATCATCTTTGGCTACCAATCACACCTACCAATCAGGTGTGATGGCAGTGGTTGTGATTTATTGATTGGAAACGTTGAATATATTTATTTATCTCTGATTAATAACACATTGGAAAGTTAATTATTAATATGTACAGTATGATGCCTAAAATCTTCCAAAATACCTAGTCCATTGAGGTGTGCAGGGATGTCAGGAGGGACTCTAGCAGGGGAACAGACTGAGTCACTGGACTGTAAAACCAGCCACATCATCTTTTCTTTAAGAATAAGATTATTGAAAGACAATCACATTTTTATAAACTTTCTCCTGATTGTCGGTATAGACCATTATCAAAGGGTACATAGATCAGGAATGCCTTTTTATTTTTATATTTTTGTTTAGAAATGTAATTGGAGAGATGACATCCCATGAGATTGCATATTAGTCTGGAAATCATTTGTCATGAGAAATGTAAGTAAGAATGATAGGTAACTCTAAGATCCACAAACGTATAGGAACTATTGTAGTTCAAAAATTCCAGAGCTAAATTTTCTTCAAGTTGATAATTTGTTTCTGTTTCTTCTTTTGGTACAGTGAGGTATTTTAATAAGTATTCAAGTTAGACATTCCACTTAAAAATTTTAATCTTTGTAGATGTACACAATTGCAATTCCACTGTCAAAATGACAGATACTGATATGTATTTTAAGGTAATCTTATATGATTATTTTTCAGTGCATTGTATCAATCAATGCCCTGACAGGCCATAAAAGTTACAGCTCATAAAGAACCAGTAAATACTCAATTTTCAAGGTACAGCAGGAGAACAATAAATTAAACTGATTACCTAACTATAAAATAATTAGTCTAGTATTTCCAGACAACTTTGTTTGAGACCTTCTTTGTTTCCAATCATGGCTTGAAAAGGAACTGGTACGTACTAAGTGTATCCAGTTTCACACACTGTGCTAGAGTTTTTTCATTTTTATATTATGTCCCAAATATCTCCCCTCTCTTCCCTTCCTCTAGGTGAATTCATTTCCTTCTCTGGCTTCAACTACCTCATATATGCTGAGAGTTTCTAAATTGGTATCTCTCTGCAGACATGTCTTTCATTGCACAGACACATATGCCCCACTGCCTACTGGGCATGACTGGATGGCATTTCCCCTTATAAGCAGATCCCTGAAACAGTGGTTTCAGTAGTTAACTTGCAAAGGTATCCCATAAAGCTCCAGTAGGGGAGTAAGGAAGTAATACAGGAATCAAGGTTTCATCATGAAGCAGAATATCACTGTGCAAAGCTGGGGTTCAGTCCTGAGAGGGAACTCTAGGAGACAGTATAAAAGATGCTTTATAATTATTTCCCCCACAGACATGAGGGAGCTAGAGTTTATATCTTTCAACTCTCTCTGTCATTGCCTGAGAGCTGCTTCAGAGAGTAGATACCCATTGTGTGGGTTTGGATTTCCCTGATTTGGGGGAGAGGAAGTTCTCAGGCGGAAAGTCACAGATGCATGGATAGGAGGGTGTGGGCTGTGCACCACAAAGTCTGCCTCTGCCATTTCCCCTGAAATGTCACTCAGATTCATCATGCTCTGGGAATCCAAACTTGTTTTCCCTGCACACCCTGAGGAATGTGCAGCAATTTACTCCTTGATCCAGGCAACACCCTCCCCACTGCCTCCTGACTGTTGCTGCCAGTCATACCTGTTTACCAGCCCTTCTCTTTATGGATGTGAGAGTTCCAAAACATAGCTCTGATGGGGCAGGATCAAAGAGCAACAAAAGCCAGAGTGGCTGGTGGAGTGTGAGCAAGAAGATGGCACAAGATGAGACCAGGTGGATCGTACTGTGTGAGACCTTGTGAGCCACTTAATAATTTTGGCTTTTACTTGAGATGGGAAGCCATTAGAAGGTTTTGAGCATAGAAGTGATGTATCAAACTCCTCCATGTGCAGTATAAACTTGGGACCAAGAACGGAAGTAGGAAGACCAGGTAGGAGGCTATTGCAGTAATCCAGGCCAAAGACAAGGGTGGCACCAATGGCAGCATAAATCTAGCCAAGCTGAAGGAACATCTTTTATCTGAACATCCTGATAATGTATCGAATGTCGTTGCTATTTTTAAGGTAAAGAAGACTCATTTTTAACATGCTGGCATGTTACCACCATTTGGGTCTCATCAAATAGGGAAGGCTGTGCTTGTCTTCCATGTAGAATCTACATGGTGCATCTTACAATTCCAAGCAAAGGAAGCTACACTTACCATAGAACCTGAATCCATGTACTCTGGACAATGCTGCATTTTATAAGTTATAGCTGAAGTGTAGGGCCTCAGTCAAATGACACAATTATAACCAGCACTGAGGACACTTCTAACCTTTTGTAGCCAATTATGAAGATGTGGGCAGTTTTCATGACCCTTCACAGGCCTCCAGATGAAACAACCAAAGTTCCCTGGAAATTTCCATCCGTTCTGTGCAGGCCTAGTACAGTGAAGAATTATTATATTAGGACCTTTGAAAAACTACAAAGCTTCTGACATATGCAAAATGAAAAATAACTGTCTTTGCCAAGCAAAACATGATTAGAAAAAGTCTTGGTGTTCTTTACTCAGGTGGCAGCACTGTGATGCTCGATTATTGTACATTACTTTTGATGTTTTAGTAAAGAAAGAAACTCCTTGTTTCTAGATCAGAAAGCCCTGGTGTTTCTCTCTGCCATCAGGCTTGAAAGAAACCTTATCAAAGATCACAAGCATCACTTCCTTCTTCAGAGACACTTTTTCAAGGAGTAAAAACAATATGAAGTTTTTCTTCAGACATGGAAGTTCTCTGGCTTTCTACTGAACATCTTGAAACATGAAACTACATTTCAGGAAGCAGTTTTCATTTATTTGAGATAAGAACCAAGTCCCCTTTGGCAACAGTTTGGCAGAGAGGCGTACATTCATATGGGAGCTTGTTTAATGGACTGGGGCCCCCAGTGATTTTCCAAGGACGGTGAGGGCATGGATGGATTTTAACAGAAAAAACTTTCCGAATTTCAACTTTCTATTAAATTTTTCTCTATGGCTGATCTGCCTGAGAACATACTTTGGATTATTTCTCCTTTCTCACTTTTTCTTTCATTAACTGCCCTTCCACTTAAAAAAAGAAAGCATATCTTTCATCCACCCGAAATTTAATATGCTGCATTGTCCAGTGTGTAAAAATCTCCAAGAAATAAAATATTGACAAGGATTTTGAGAAAAGGACTGATCCTAATAACTAGGCAAAAAAATCATTTTTTAAATCAGATAATTTCCAATTCTTTGTTTTCAATAAAATTGAAGAGAGACCTAATCCAATGTTCAACAGATAGATTATTAAATATAATGTTTAATGACAGACATTGTCATTGTGATTTTAAGAATATAAGATAGAAGGATTTTGGAGACTGGAGCAACATTGTGAGAACTGAATTCTTATCCATTCTCACCTATTTATATAAATAAGTTTTTAAGGCTTACTTACATCTATAAGAATAATGGGGGAAAACAGAATTGATATAAAATAATCTGTCATTCTACTAGACAGTAATACTCATTTAAAGCAGATAAACTAATAGAAAAATGGCTTGATTCATCTCATTTAATGATTCAATTCCAATAAGAATAATTTTACCTTTAATAATTATCAATAGAAATTTGTAATATATTTATGTTGTTTTAATAAATCATGTAGTGCTGATCAGTATAATGGTAATCAAAACTAGGAGAAAATTTAAATACTTAAAGTCCTGCCATAGAAGATACATTTTTTAAATGCAGTCATATTTTATACAGAGAAATAAGATTGGGTAATCAATAAAAAGATTTTTAAGCATAAACTTTACATTAAATTCAGATAAAATTTTGTAGGTGGAAAAAAACGTCAAAAACCTCATCTGTTTACTATGTCCACCCTTTACTCTAACTCTCTTAGCATTTTATCATAGTTATTTTTACCTGTCTCTGAAAATTCCACCCTCTGGTCTTTCTCTGAATATGTTTTTGTTGATGACTTCTTCTCCTGGCCATAAGTCGCTTTATCTTGCTTTTTTGTGTACGTTATGATTTTTCTTAGGAAGAACATTTTGTGTAAGGTATTAATAGAGACTGAAGAAAATATTTACCCCTCAAAGGAGGAACACCCTTTTCTATTAGGCTGCTGGAGTAGGAACTCAATCAATCTAAACTGTATTTGACCGGACTTGGGACTTTTTTGCACCTGTAGTTTGATTTGGTTCACCACCATTGGCTTTAAATATTTCCAGTGGTTCTCAATCTGTGGGTCGTGATCCCTTGGAACTGTATTAAAGGGTTGTGGCATTAGGAAGGTTGACAACCACTGATAGACTTTCCTTCCAACAGGACCTGGTACCAGAGTTGTATAGATTTTAGAAAACTTCCTATGCTTTGGAGTTCAACTTCCAAATTTTGGAACGATGAGTGATCAGAGTTACAGCCCAGATGGCATCGTTTTGAGTTACAGAGGAGTTTGACACCTAGTCCTGCCCCTACTTTCTACCTTTCAGCCTGAATGCCCCTTCCCTGGTTCTTGGAGTGCTGCTGCCCTCTGCCCCGAAGGAGTTTTTCTCAGTTCTTCTGCCCAGCTATTCATCTTTGGTAGTTGGAAGTTTAGAGTGCCTCTGATTTCTTTTTCTCAGCTCTCCAGCTGTGTCCCTGTCACTCGTCACCTTTTGAAAGAGTTTTGCCCTTGGAAGAGTCTCTATGTACATCAAGGGGAAATTGTTCTCAGCTTTCCTGGTCTGGTCCCTAGCTTTACCTTCCATATTCATTTACCTGTGAGTAAAAGTTGGTAGGTAGGTGCCAACTATATTCACAGAGTGCAATGGGGTTCCTAAGGTTGTAATCCATCATGTCATCCCACACACAGTGGCTCAATATTTGTTCAATGTTTAGCTGACTTGTTCTTGCCCCTGTCTATGGGGGGAGGCATAGATCTCTTCTCTCTCACAAAGTGCTTGTATTTTTCTGGAATTTATTTTAATTAGGCATCTTTATAGACTGTCTGGCTTTCTTTGTAGCTCATTTAATTATTTATTTATTTAAAATTTTTGCATGTCAGGGTGGGAGCAACGGTCTGTTGTGATTCTCTACACCAAACCAGAATCCTGTTTAAATATATATTAAAACTGATGGTTGTTGATATCAAATCATTCATTTTTAGATTCCATGAATTCCACTTTAAAGTGACATTTCAACTTGATTTTTAAAGATGAGTATGTATAATATGCCAAGAATCATATCCTCCAGAACTATTTAAACTTAGGATGAAAAATTTTAGTTGTCAACTTAAAAAAATGTAAGGAAATATGTCGTTTTAAATATTCTTTGGGGAGTACAGGCATAATAATAAAGGTGGTCTTTTTATCCTTTCTTGATCATGGGAGTTAGGTTGACTGGCCTAGCGTTGCTTCAGGCTGCGGGTCCTCTGAACTTGACTTCGATCCTCTTTCTGCAGGCTGGAGGGGAATGGGGTCTATGCCTGTCAACTCCTCTCTAGCTGGGAATTGAGGACATTTGAAACAACATGGAACTCTCTTGAATACATCTTAAAAGCTACCATGTATTTATTTTATTCATCTCAAAGACATACAATTTTTAAATATCCCTGATTTAGATAAAGCTCAGTTTCCATTTCTAACCCAAATGTAATACATTTTAGAATTTAAGAGTTGTTTCCAGATAAAAAAATTGTTACCTCAAACTTGGCTTTACCAAGTCAGCAATTTAAAATTATCTATTGCGAAATAAATGCTGTTCAAAATATAGTGTAGCAAATGTGTTTATTTTTTTAGTATATCATTTATAATAAATTATCTATTCAACTTTTCTTTTAAGCTTAAGTTTTTGTTATACAACATTCACTATGGCATTGCATCCAACCATATTTAAAAGATTGTAAAATTGCTTTTTATTGCTCAAATTTTTTTAAAAAGGCCATCATTTTTGGGTAGGTTGCTGACTTTGCCATTTGATAACTAAGAGCAATTTAGCAGAATTATTTAGATATTAAGTTAGCAGTATTGTTTCTTTTTTAGAATGTTTCTTATGGTGTCAAATGACTAAATAGTCCACAGTACAAATGGTTCTTTTTTTCAGTCTCTATTAATTCAAGACGTAATTATTTGGATGAAAAAGAGAATGAAGTTTATCTTTGTTTAATATCAGTTCCTTCTAATGTAAGTTAACTATGTAATCATAATTATCAGAGAACTAGAATTTAAATGAAAGTTTTAAATCCTCAGACGCTTCCAAGGTAACCAGACAAATAATTAAAATACTAACTATAAATCAGTCTTTTGTTTTCAGTGAAGCAAGATCCCTAAAAGCTCGAGGACCCTCATTTTCCTGATTACTTTGTGTGTCTGTTCAAACTGAATATAAAAACAGTCCAACACAATCAATAGTTCAATGTTCATTTGGGAACGAGTGGGTTAGGGAGGGGAGAAAGGGGAGGGGGTGGGAGAGGAGGGGAGGAAGCTAAATTTAAGGTGATGGAAAGAGAACTAAAAAAAAATAATAATAATTAATTAATTAAAAAACAAAACAAAACAAAAAACAGTCCAAAACTTCACTTCTCACTCAGTTAGCTTGTCCCTCCTCCACAATTAATAGTACTTTCTGTACTTTATACAGTTCTGAATATGATCTTAATTATTTTACAGCTTTGACTTGACAACTGATAAAAAACAACTAGTATTTAGTGACTAGTTAATCAATGTCATTTGATCCTTACAACATCCAATGAAATAGGCATTATTACTATTTCCATTCTGGAAATGAGTAGGCTAAGCTTAGTGAAGTCAGACAGCTTGTCCACATTGTAACAATTAATAGTAAGTGAGATAGCAAGGATTTGAACCAGATCTGTCTAATTCCAATATATCTAACCATACTACTTCCCAAGTTTATTTCATGTGTTAAGTAGTCTTTTTCTAAGACACCAAGTGCCAAATGTTGCTCTTAACACATATACATTTTGTCTTAATTAACTGCTTTTGCAATAATGCCATATAACAGAACCTCCAGAAACAATGCTTCCAACAACTGGCATCTATTTTTCCTGCTCACAGGAGTGTGGAGCAGGCAGAAAGACCCTGTTTCAAGCTGTTGGTCAGCTGGACTTGGCTTCAGGCTTAGTCCCGGCTCCATGTCTGCCCCATGTACCACCATGTTCTTGGACCAGCAGCTGCCTCAGGCAAGTTTGTCTTGTGGAAAATCACAGGAGTGTAAGAGTACAATTTAAACCATGGAAGTATGTTTTAAACTTCTCTTTGCATCGCATCTACTCCTAGTCCTTTGGCCAAAGGAAATTACAGGGTCAAGTCCAAAGTTAGTGAGGCAAGAAAATATACTGTACTCCATTGAGTATATATTTCTTCCCCAAGGGAGAGAATATTTCTAATACGAATTCAATCAATCATATATTGCTTGCACAACAATATGGATAGAATGCTTTCCTTTTTTATGATAGACATTGCGCATGTTAAACCTATTCAATGAAGGTGTATATACACTGCAGATCCTCCATGGAATAAAAACAGAAGTATATTATAAATGATGAAGTGGTGTTTCTGTTTTATGAATAAAATTTAAATGCTTATACTAATTCTTTAATTTTTTTTGTTTTATGTGGGTAGTTCCCTGGCTGGGAATCGAACCCAGGCCTTGATGTTGAAAGCACCAAAGTCTAGCCACTACACCACTAGGGAACCCCTTAATTCTTTAATTTTTGAAATAAAAGATCTGCTATTTTGAAAAATAATAAGGCTTAAAGTTATTTTAAAATAAGGTAGGTTATTTAAATATATATATATATATATATATATATGTGTGTGTGTGTATATATACACACACACACACACACACATATATACATACACACACACACACACACACACAAGTAAAAATTAAATTACATCTTGGTTTCTAATGCCATTCTCCAATAAAAGTAAATAGTATGAAAAAGGGGGGGAAAGAGCACCTTTACAATGGAGAAATCTTCAAGTACTACTTCAGCCAGATGTACAAGGTTAATTTAAGCAGTACTGTCATGTTGATGGCATGTCCTCTTGCCAGGACATGGTGTCTTTATGTCTCTTGTCTTCTTCCGAAAACACAACCCAAGATAAACACCAGAAAAATCTCAATTGAGGGACATATGACAAAATACCTGAACAAAACTTATGAAAATTTCCAAGGTCATCAAAAACAAGGAACATCTGAGAAACTATCATCACCAAGAGTCTCCTAAGAGAAATGACAACTAAATGTAAAGTGGTATCCTGGGACAGCCAAGTGCATTAGGTAAACACTAAGAAAATCTGAATAAAGTATAAACTTTAGCTAATAATGATGGATCCATATTGGCTTATTAATTGTGACAAATGAACCATACTAATGTAAGATATTAATAGTGGGGGAAATTGAGTGGGATATATGGAAACTCTGTACTGTCTTCATAATTTTTCTATAAATGTAAAACATTCTAAAATCTTAAAAAGTTGACTTAAGAAAAACATTACATTGTAGAGATATGAAGAGAAATAATAAAAACAAATCAAGAAACAAAAGCAAATGCTGGGGAGAAATTGTTTAAAGAAAGAAAACCATAGTGATGCTAAATAACTGTGTCAGTTGGGAAGACCAATCAAAGCTAAAATCAATTTGACTATTGCTAAGTGTGTCTCATTGTGATTATTAATATTTCACCTTTAAATATTTAGAGCTGGATGTCTTGGAGGAATTGCCCTGGGACTGCCAATGACAGTGCTAGGAAGGTTCAAACGCCAGTCTTAGGGAATTAAATTTCCAGTTTATTTGTCTGTCTCTCTGTCTCTCTCTCTCTCTCTGTCTCTCTCTCTCTCTCTCTCTCTCTCTCTCTCTCTTTCTCTCTCTCTCTCTCTCTCTCTCTCACACACACACACACACACACACACACACACACACTGTGGGAGGTACCATCCATCCTCACTGGTTGCTTTTCTCCTGTTGTTTCTGGACCCCCATCTGTCACCCTCACCCTTAGCACTTCTGGCCACACAAAAGAAATCAGGTTATTACTTTGTGCTTCTAGAAGAAGACATGGTCAGGAAAGAGCTGAAAGGAGGGCTGCGCTGTGAGGGATGGGTCTTGAAACATCCAGCATCATGGAGAGGAGGCTGACCAAGAACGTTGGAGAAATTTTCCAAAGCTATGGATGGTATATAGAATGATTGAAAAACTCCATTAATCACATTTAAGAAATGAGGCATAAACACTCTTTAAAATTTTTTAATCAATAAAACATCCATTTAAAGATTTGCTTGGATTTTGATAAAGCCGAAATGGCTTCCAGTAGCAACCCTCTCTCTTTGTGTGTGTTCTATACGAGTTTTCTATTTCTCTTGAGAGGAGCCATGACATCCTATTTCTGGTTCATATGTTTTAGAAAAAAAAAAGGAAAGCATATTGTCAGTCATGTAATTGATATACAGTGCTTCTTGACATGCCTATTTTTAATTAAAACACATTTTAATTTAAAAAGGAGAGAGCAGTTTCAAAGAGAGGAGCTCTCTGCCAGATGGTGATCCCTAATTTACCTCAAATGTGTGGGGAGCCACATGACTCATTTTTGATTAGCTTGAGTTTGTGCATTTGTAGAGAATAGTGATTTTATTATAAAAAACAACTGCCTGCAGTGTCCCTTCCAAGTGAAGTCAGTAGGTGATGCATGTGGGTGTAGCCATTGGCGTTGCGGATGCATCTTACAGATATTCACCTAGAAATTCTAATGGCATGAATGAAGTTTTTGCATAGAAATTTAAGGTACTCACTAGTGCTACTTTTGTTAATAAATAAGACTCCTGCAATATCAGATTGAGGTTTGCAAATGCAGTATCACATTTGGGTGCCAGGCCTCATAGCCAAGAAATACTGATGGACAGGGATCCACTTATAATGGCATTCAGGGCTTCTAAGGAAGCAGGCAGGATGGGAGGAATAATACTGTTCTTCCATTGGTTTTTTCTGTAGCTTCGTACCTCATGACAATATAGGATTCCCTGACAAGCTCTGTCCCCCACAGATACATACGAGAGCTGTCTGGAAAAAATCCAGCCATAAATGCCTCTATTTTTCATATTACATAGCTGGATACTTTCTGGACAGCCCTCATATACCTCACACATTCCACATTATAGACTATAGTAAATATATGAGGGCTGTCCGGAAAGTATCCAGCCATGTAATATGAAAAATAGAGGCATTTATGGCTGGAATTTTTTCTAGATAGCCTTGGTATATAGTACTATATAATTACACTCCATATAGTACGCCATATAGTAGAGTAAGTAAAGGTAGTTCTATGTCTCTAGACTATAGTAAGAGAAAACATAGTGGACTGGAAGGTAATAGTCACTGTAAAGCATTGCTTCCTGGTCAGAGGGAGCAGAGTGGAGCTAACACTGAAGCATTCTGAGTCACAATTAGAGCATGTGGTCAAGACACACCTAAGTTACTCCAAGTTTAGCTGTCGTGGAAGAAACCAGCAGTGATAGTCTCTGGATGTGTGATTTGGGCAAGCCAGTTACCTTCCATGAGTCTATTTCCCCACCTGTGAAAACAAATAATAAAACCTGCCTGCCATAGTAATGATAAGAATTGAATGCAGTAATGACTAGCAAAGTATTATGTAATGGTCAAATAGTGTAATATACTACTTCATTAATACTGAATTCAGAAATGTTGTTAGATTTGAATATTCTATTGTTTGCAAAAGAGTCTCATGGCATTGATATTTGTTATTATTATTTTAATATCTCCTCTGAGACTAGGGAGGAATGATGCCTAAGAAGATGTTCCAGGTATTTTGGGACTTCAAGTAACTGAAATAGTTATTTTTAATCAAGCTTTGGGTTTATAATTTTAATCATTCATGAGAAGCTCACAGGTTCCTACTTTTTTATCCATATTGAATTCCTGAATCATGACTGATACTAAAATAGCTCTAAAAATGAGAACATCAGTTGAAGGCATTGTCAAAAACAACCATGCCTTGCAAAACAAGGTGCTGTTTTATTCAAAATCCTGGGATGAAATGTATTCTGATTTGAAAAAAAAAAAAAAAGAAATTGTTCAATGAATTCAGTGTGAAGAGTGTGCTTTCTAGTATCCTTAAAAGAATCTTTTAGTATTTAAACACTGGGTTTCTAACCATAATTTTAAGAAATGACAGGGTTAGGATATTATATTGATTCTTGCAAGTTATACTGGAGCGAGATAAAATTGATTGACAAGTTGTAGAAACTTAAATTTTAGACTTCCTGACCTGCAATAATAATAAAACCTTGGCCCTCTTGTAACTCAGACTCCCTTGCGATACATGCCTCAGGTGTTCCGTTCAGTGCTGGACCCAGAAAAGATACCACTTACCCTACACCAGTGATGAAAATTAGCATGAGAAAGGAGAGTAAGAAAGTTACATATCCTTGAGTATAACTCTTAGAAGTCAGATATCTGACAAATGCCACATACATCTTGAGGTTAGTTAACATTAATCTTGCCAAAACACAGTTTTACTTCTAAATATTAAAGTGTATTTACACAAAGACATGGCTCATTACTTTTACCAAAATGCAGTTGATATGACACTGCTGTAATTTATCTATCTGACTCCTACTTTTTATATTAGTTTACTTTGCATTGGCATGATTTCTAAAGTGTTCAGATCTTTTAAATTTGCATTTCAAAGTAGCTATAAAATATGTATTCCATTGCAAAACATTAGCATAAAGCGATTCGGTATTATATATTCTGTTGGAAACGCCAGGAAGGATTCCACAACTATTGCATTTCCATCTGGCAGCATCTTCCTACACTGAATATTTGCATAAATATTTCAGCAATAAAGTAAAGTTATGAAACATAAACTCTTTAGGTTATATTCCAAATTGATAACCTCTTCAAAATTTAATAAGCAAAGGAACTATGCAATTGCAAGGAAATTACTATAGTAGTTTCCACCTATTTTGAACTGTCCTGGGGAAATCATTCCCTCCTCAATACATATTTTACTCATATCTTACCTTTTCTGTCCATAAGGAATAGGTGTTCAGTGGTTGAAAAAAAATGAATTCCTACCCAACATAGGTATGAATGTTTAAGTAGCCTGGCTGCCTTTCCAGAACATTTTTCAGCCTGAATGAAAGAGTTAATGTGCTGAATTAATGACAGGTGACTGTTGTAGAATTGGGATATTATAGACCAAGAACCTTCTATTTTATTTAAATGAATGTCATCTTTTTAGTGCAAAGATAACATTCATCCTCAGAGCTACGTTTTCCAAGATTGGTGATGATTGATGTGCTAACCAAATTTCTAGAAGTTCATTTATTTTTCACCAGTGACAACAGATAGTACCTATGTTTTTACTCATGTTGTGCAGGGGATGTTCATATTTTCAAGTGTAAGTGATGATAGAGGTAGGGGAGCTGCTTGATGTGCCATTTTAGTTAATGTTGTAACTTTGACAGTATTAGTATCCATTTAAGAGGTGGCTAAGAGTCCCTCAGTGGAGTCACAACTGGATATCAATTTGGCTCTGCCTCTTATTGATTCTGTGACCTTGGGCAAGTTCCTTAAAATCTTCTTTTCTTTTGTCCATCTTGAAAATGGCAGCAATGGTCATGCCAATCAGTGGGGTCATCCCATGAATTAAGGGAGACAGTATATGTCAAGTGCTCAGTCAAGTACCTAGCATGGGAAAAGTTGAAAAACATTGTGAGCTTATTACTATTAAAACTTTTCTTGTTTTTATTATTATTTTTGCTATTACCCACCTGCCCAGACTTTACCAAAAGAATTCTATTACCCATAGTTATATGTGTGATTTAATAGAGAAAGCAACAGTCTTCTCCGCTGTAGTCCCAGGTCTGCGACCTACAGGGGCCTTTGGCTCAATAATTTACATCTCTGACCCTCATTTCCCTTATATTTAAACAGAGTGTTAGGCTTGAAGATGATAGGCAAGATCCCTTCCAGTTTAACTTCTACAAGACGAATTCATCCAGAGCTAAGCAGGAGTGTTGGCATCTGGACTTGTTAAGCCGTACCAAATGTCCCAGCCCCCTTTGCTCTTCAACTCGGTGAACCCCGGTCCCACTCCCGTCAGAGTGGAAATGATTCCACGGAATAGTGTTCAGCCCTTGTTGAACAAGGAGATTTTCAGATTGTCAGATAAATAAATAAGACTGCTGGGCAAAGCTCTACGTATAGCACTAGTTGTACTAAACTGCTTTTGCTTTTTAATGTAAATTAGCAGAACGATAGAATCTGTAGATAGAGCCAGTTTGCTTGAATATTTCTTTTTTTATATGTATGATTTTGACATCATATAGACACCAAGAGAGAACTAATTTCCTGGAGAATGTTTTTGATACCCAACTTTATGTATTGAAAAAGGTGAATAATTTAAAACTGCCTTTGCCAGCACATACCTGTATGTAAACCTGGTCACTGTTTGTGAGGGAGCCTCTGTAGTTTAAAGCTCACATGTCCTCCAGAAAGCACACTTATATGTATATAGGTCTGGTGGACTGGAGCCCATTATATTTACTTACTTACTTGTTTGTTATTTTAGATTGCTGGATCATGGAGTAAAACTTTAGGACTGCAATGCTACATGTACATATGTATGACATTGTCATTCTCTTCTGTCACTAATTATTTGCAGTTTTTTTGTCAAGTTTTTTTTTTGTCATTTTGTCAACCATGGAGATCTGAACACCACTATCAAATTATATTACTACTATTGTTCAATGATCACCGACTATATGCCCATCACTATGCTATGCATATACTGTGACCCAGCAATTCTACTCCTAGGTATATACTTAACAGAAATGCATGTATATATGCAACAAAAGACATATATGTGAATGGGTGTAGCAGCAATTTTTGTAATAATTTCAAAATGTAAATCCCCCACATGCCCATTGACAGTAAGATGGATAAATTGTAGTATGGTCACACTGTACGTAACGCTTATAGGAGATGTGCTCTATGTGCTGTATTACTTAATTACCTTCAAAACGCTGAAAGTGCAATTATTCCATTTTATAACAAAGAAGTTCTGAAGGCTGAGCTGCCTTGTCTAAAAGTGTTCACATAGCAAGCATTGCATCCAAGTAAAGCTCGGATGGATTCCAAAGCCCAGACTCAATTACACCCCGTGATGGCGGAATATTAATAGCTGCCACTTATTAAGCACTTTGTGCTGGGCCCCTAAATACGTCACATATATCACTGCACTTAATCTCATTCCATATTAATCTCACGGTAACTGCAAAGCCAGGAAACTAAAATTCAAGTAAGAAAGTGTGGAAGTTACAATTACATCCCAGGTTCGTTTGACCTCAAAACCCACATTTGTCTGCTGTGACACACCATCTCAGAAGGTATGAGCTGCATTGATTTTTCTTTAAATGAATCTGTGCAGCTTTTGGTGGAAACTTTTTGTGTGTAAAAATCAAAGATTGTATAGTAAAAAGGTTTGGATTGTGTTATAATTATTTATCCTAAAATGCAAAATTGGGTCTATTGAACATAATAGTCTGTTTTAATTTTCTTTCTTACTTTTAATTGAAGATGGTGATGGTTAAAAAAAAAAGTTTGAGGTATATTGATGCTTTCCTTACAATGAACTTGATATTTTTAAAATTTACTTTCAAAGAGTAATTGTAGGAGTACCTGATACTTTGGTCTGAAGTTTGTTTCAAAAAATTGATGAATAATTTGAAGGTTGTTTTCATTTCTTAAGAAAACAAAACTCATAAATTGTACTACTATTATTATTAAGAGAAAGTACCTAATTTAACAATATAAAAAATTAAATATATATCTGTATAGTATTTCAAAATTAGGTCTCTAGGTAAGAAAACCATCGGTCAGCTCTTTAAAAACCAGCAAGGATTCTCAAAAAACCATTGGAGGAATTGATATATCAGTTTTTGCCTTGAACAGTTCCTGAGACCTCCCTCCACCTATTCTCTGTACACCTGAGGATATACAGATTGGTGATGATTATGCCTCCCCTTTTTGTGTGATTTCCCAGGCAACACTGCAGTTTCTCACGGCATCAACTTGCAGATGTGAATATGCCCATTTCATAGATAAGGAAGCCAGTATTTGGAGATCTAAAGGGACTTAACCCAAATCCTTGTGGCTGGTTCATGGCAGAGCCAGGAATCAAACCTAGGTTTTTAAACCTAACTTCTGTCTTTCCATAACACATATCACTTATTCTTGTAATAATCCAACATATCATTGCTGAAGTTTTTGTGTTTTCAAAGAGTTAGAGGAAAATGGTCAACATTCTGTGTCCTTCATAGCATAATTACCACACAGTAACTGTAGGACTCAATAATTTTTAATGCTATTGCTGTGGGAATTGATGCATTTCAACATACACATTACTGAGTAGGAGATAAAATTTGTAATTTCTTGCATCAGTTGTGTTCTAATATTGCCTACTTGTTTGGCCCTAGTTTATGGTACTTTGAGTACACAGCAAGATGGGCAGAGAAGTCATAGACCCCAGAATCTGGAAGTAACCTTAGAGATTTTCAAACCTCTTGCTATACAGAAGCAGGGAACTGAATCCTCAGATATGAAGGGGAAAGCCACAGATTATACAACTTTTCTAGGGCAAAGTGAAGCAAGTGTCATCCATTGTACCCAGTAGCATGGAGGATGCAGACCATTACCAATACTGGATAAGTTTGGGAGCTACTGAGATGAGATTTTTTTTTTTAATTCACAGATATATTTATTTGTTTTTTTTTCACACTATTGAAAAAGACATAGAATAATAAAAGGTATTTTCCCAGTAGGTGGCCATACCTTGCCTCATCTGGGTCTGAGGGGGGTCCCTTTTTGCATAGGATCATAAGGGACTTTGGATCTTCAATAGACATGACAGTGATCACATTCCTTATCTCTCTGGGTGGCATACCATGGAGCCCCAGATTCTTACAACTTCACATCTTATTCTGTTTCTCACTGTGTTCTCAAGACTGCATTCAGTTTCATAAATATACCAATTACTCTCTTGCCCCAAGTTCTTTACACATGCGATTCCCTCTGCCTATAATGCTCTTTTGCCTATGTCTACACAGCTAGATTCTTCTCCCACTTTAGGTCTTAGGTTAAATGTAGAGTCACCAGATGAGGTATAGGATTCCCTGCCATACTTGAATCTCAGATAAACAGCAACCATCTCTTTAGTATAAATATATCCCAGGTATTGCATGCAATATCTTATGCTGAAAAACTTCCCATTGCTTATCTGAAACTCCAATTTAACCATGCACCCTACCTATATATTTTTTAATTTTTATTTTTGCATAGTAGATTTACATGCAATTGTGAGACATTACCATGAGTTGTGAGAAATCATACAGAGAGTTCTTGTATACCCTTCATCCCGTTTCCCCCATGGCAGTATCTCGCATAATTATACTGCAATGTCACAACCAGGACACTGACAATACACTCTACTGACTTTATTCAGATGTTACCACTTTTATAGATGGGGTACGTGTGTGTGTGTGTGGTCTGTGCAGTTTTACATGCAGATTTCTGCAACCACAACAATCAAGATACATGCCAGTTCTATCATGAGGCTCCCTCATGTACCCCTTTATAGCCTTAGCTACCTCCCTCCTTTTTTCTCTCCCTAAGCCCTGGCAACCACTAATTTGTTCCCTATCTCTATACTTTTGTTAAGAGCTGAGCATTTCTAAATAGTTGTGTTCTTCCTTTAACATATATATATTTTAAAAAATGAACACATCAAAACCATGATTTTAGAGATATTGCTTAGGATGAAGGTAACTTGAATATTTAAGTTTTATTTAAAAAATCAATTTAAAGAAACAGAGTGAGTAAACAATAATCCAAGTAGTGCACAGCTGTGATAAAAATTGTGAAGGTAGAAGATGATGTGTTTGAGAAACAGCAAATTTGAGCAGAGCAGAAGTGGGTTTAAGGAGGGACATCAGTTCACCTCTTTTTAATTCTAAAAGATATCCTTAAATGTGGGCTGGGCATTCCAAGCCAATGCTTCAAATCCTGTATTCAGGACTCAATTACAAATTCAGCTAGTTATATGAGTGATTTAAGTCAAGAAAGTTTTAATGCATCCTGGCTAATTTTCTGCTCATAGAATAGAAATTATCACATGACAGGTAGAGTCTAACCTTTTAAAGTTTTCATTAGACATAGTTTTGTTTTTCCACCTGTAATTTATACTTACTTAGTTCTTAATGAATCAAAGGGGAAACAAATAAGGTAAAAATTAGAATACATGAGCAGATTCTGACTTATTCCGTAAGGGCTAAGGAGAGGAGTTTGCATAAGTCTACAAAACTTACTTATATTAAAAAAAAATCACTGTTTAAATCTAAAATATTATTACTTGCATCATTCTTCCTGAAGACCTGATAATAAAAACTATTTTTAAAAGAGAGAACTTAAGTACTCATATATTAACTTTCTCTTCATTAAGGCAGCCTTTGTAGTAATAAGAATAGATTTTCCACCCCAAATTTATTTATGTATCTTCTCTTTGGTAAACCAAAACCATGTGGGGAATATGAAGTAAGTTTTGATTCAGAAGAAATGCAACATCAGTCCCATTAAGCACTACCTTCCATCCTGCTGTAGTAGGCATTCAATAAATATTTGTTGGCTGTGTCATCGATTCGATTTAGGGTCACTTCTACTAGTTTAACAGTGACTCTAAAAATTAACAATTGTTTCATTTCCTAGTGAAAGGCCCTTTATGAAAACTGTTAGCACTAGAGTATTTTAAATTTTTATTTGTTTCCACTTCCCATGAACTTCTAAACAACAACAAAATTGAATGAAAAATTCTGTTACTCACTGACTTACAGCACTAAAAACAAATCTGTTATTTCAACTAGAGTCACTCCATAACTTCATTACTTTCTAAAAAAAATAAATTTAGTCAGCTTTGACTGAAAATATACAATGGAAATGGGTTGGTGCTATAGTGAGTGTAATATTTAACATGAGTTATTCTAATTCTGGCTCTTAATATAAAATAATTTTGTGTTGGAAAATCTTGCTGCATCTTAATTAGAAACATCATGTTGCTGTATAGCTAGAGGCTATATCTGTAATATTTATCACTGCATTAATTCATAGGAATTTCCCCCTGGATACTAGGAAGAGAGGCAGGCAGTGCACATTCTCTTCCAGAAAAAAATGCATCTGGAGTTTCTCAATGGCTGCTTCAGATAGAATGAAGCTTTATTCCATGCTCTAAATTCTATAAACCAGATTTCTATAACATACTTCTTATTGGAATTTTGAAGAGTGTAAAGTGAGGAAAAAGTGTGGGTAAAAATGGCTTACTTCTGATTTAACATTAAATTGAAAAAGGACTATCAATGTCAGGGTTACTCTTACTTTCAAATGTGGTAGAGGTAAAGGGGAAATCTATACTAAGAGAACTAGTAGCATTAGCATTTTTAAAAGTTTTATGCATGCTAAATACAATAACTATATATAAGGAACATACTTGTAATGTTTATTCCACATCTAGTGCTAGAACTGTGTTAGGTAGAAAAATGCAAATAAGACTCTAATTGATTCTTCATGGCAGTAGTAAAAGAAAGAAACCACAGAAAGAAATGGATTCTTCTTGCATTTTCTATCCTGTTAATAAGCTAAATGTAAATGAATTGGCCAAGGTAAATCTATTGCCTCCTAAGGATGGATTGAACTTTGGCTGTGTTTATTGACAAAACGTTTGCCAAGTCCATGAGTTCTGCCACAGTTGTGCTCCACTTGCAGATAAAAGGAGTCTTGGGTCACATCAATAGCTCTCTGGAGTTGTCCCATCTGCAGATATTACAACAATACAGGCTGGTCAGTGTGGATTAGATGCTTTTATACACACATACAGACACACGTGTGCACACACATAAACACCCAGTTGGCTGGGGAAGAGTTTAAAGAAACTGAATAAGTCTCTACAAGGATGAAAAGGCACCTAATAATTTAGTCTCTGGAGCTCTGTCAGAGGGCATAAATCAATGATGCTCATTCCAACGCCGTCTCTCTTGCATTGAACCCCCAACATCATTACCGGGTTAGATCAAAAACAAGGAAATGACTAGATCAAAACAGCTGGGGCCGAGGACATTTATCTTAGTCATTAGTGCACAGGAAGGTGACATTATATAAGATCAAATAGCTATGTGCTCAAATCTGAAAATCATTTTCCTCAGAT
The DNA here is from genome assembly GCA_004026885.1 of Lyroderma lyra. Classification (NCBI taxonomy): domain Eukaryota; kingdom Metazoa; phylum Chordata; class Mammalia; order Chiroptera; family Megadermatidae; genus Lyroderma; species Lyroderma lyra. The sequence continues at coordinate 24,236 of PVJL010009033.1, read as the reverse complement.
GCATGAAATAGAAACTTGATAAGCATCTATCGCATTTGTGGTACTCACGATTTATCCTGGACTGAAAATGATATTCAATTTCTTGAAGAATTTCTCCATTCCCTACTCTTAATAACCCCAATTCTTCTTGGCCTCTCTTCTCTGCAACCCTCTAACCAACACATCAATATCCTCACCACTCACCCAATCCATCCTGTCACCAAACTCTGCCATTCCCCACCTTGCTATAATTTTCCTGGTGAGGATAAATCTGACCTGGAGAATTTAAATTTGAATTTATTTAGGGAGATTACAAACCCTAGGGAGCTAGAGTACTACCTTGTCTTTTTTTTTTTTTTTTTTACTACTGCTTCATGAAGTCATATTTTTCCACAGTGCTTTATTTTAGAAATTAAGAGGAGTCGGTTAATTCAAAAGTTTTTGGTGAAGGTGAGTTCTGTTCAAAAAAATTCCTCTTAGGGTTGAGCATTTTGTTTTTAGACTGTGCTGTACCTAAAACATTCTTGTAGGCAATGAAAAATCTCAACATAACCACCATAGCATGTCCTTGGCCATGCCAGTCTGCCTTTTCTCTGTTTTGAGACCATAGTTAATTCCATCAGAATGGTAGATCCATGTTCAAGCTTCAGTGGAATTTTTTGTTTTGTTTTGGAGGTGGTCTGCTATTTAACAAGTCCCTGTTGCTATTTCTATCTTGAAAGTAGTAGATCGAACAACCTGACAAAAATTTTTATTTTGTTGCCAAAGTTTGCATTAGGCATTTTTTGGGAAAAGAAATTGTCTGAAGAGATCCTGAACTTAAGTACTATTCATTAGCTAATTAGACAACTTTGACAGTAAAAGTACATTTTATGATTTTTTTTAATGTGTCTTAGAGTCTGAAAGAGTTAAGCATCCAAAGATCCCCAATTTACTCCCTAAGAGTAGTTTAGACCCTGGGAGAATTTTGACTCATTATAGTTTTTAACTTTCTGTCTGAAGGAGCAATTCACATGGAGGCAGACAGATAGAATAGAGCCTTCATTATAGCAGAAGCATGCATTGTGAGGCTCCTTTATGTCACAGAGCCCATGCAATAGAGAGAGCAGTTCTAAATTATACTTCTCACAATGCTTCCCAAAGAGAACATGGCAAATGAATTCAATTCTTTTAAACCAAATTGAGTATCTAAAGGAAAATAAATCTGAACAACCAACTGAGTTTTATGTGTTCCTTTCCCATAATCTCACTGCATTATTTGAATTAGGTTAGATCAAACTTAAGATAAAACACCTTTACACAAATTTGTAGAATGAGCTTTTAAAAGAGAAAGGGGGTGGGTAGAGAAAGAGAGAGAAAGAGAGGCAGGGTTGTTTCAGGGCAGAGAGATAGCTTTCCTATAATTGAATGTCACTTGTACTCATAATGATTCACTGTCTAGCAATGGTGGGTTTTGTTATTAAAATAAAGCTAAGAAAGTCTGAATTCAAGAAAAAGACTCCATGGAACTTACTAAGATATTATCAGATGCTCACATGTAAAATACAGAGCAGACTAAGGATAAAGCTCTCTCTCCTTATATATTTCAAAATTACTGATAATAATTTAAATACTAGAAAGATGAATAATTTTCAGATAATGAATTTGACACAAAATATGTTCACACCACACACACATATTCTAACTGAACAACCATTCAAGACAGACTGAGGTGCATTTTATCAATGAGAGGCGGGAACTATTGCCATTTGGAACAGAATTGTTCCAGGGTAAGAAATTACTATGTACATTAGGATGAGTCAAATATGTAACCAAGGGTTAGAAATAAATTCAGATAGGGGATTTTCAGAAAGTGTTTCATTTATCCTGTCTTTGGAATCAACATTTTTACTTCATTGGCGTATTTTTTCCTCCCTATTATATCAATATGCATAAAATCCTCTTAAAAAGGAGCAAACAGTATTTATTTATTTACCGAAGCAAGAAATAGTTATTGAGAATTTTTAAGCACCAGGTACTACCCTGGAATTTGTCATGAGAACCCATAAATATAACACAGGCACTACCTTCATAACCTCACCTTCCACAAAGGCTACAAGATACAATGAACAGAGGGATATTATGACAGTGTCATGAGGAATAAGGTGACAGTGCCATGAGTGTTGACATGCAAACAGTCATAGGAAGTCAGGTTAAGAATAACTGATTCTCCCCCCCACGAAATAGGCAGAGGGGAAAGCTGCTTCTGGAGCAGGACGGTGGGAGTGGTGGTATTTGAACCAAGCTTTGAAGGATGAAGCTTTGTACCTGGGGGATGTTGGTGCATGAACAGCAGCAGCCAGAGGACAGAGTTAGAAAGGGCTTGTTTTATTATAGTACAAAGCTAGGGGCCACAATGGCTGTCATGAAGGCAAACACAGAGCATAAGGAGAGGGAAGCAAGAGGGGCCGATGCAATCAGATTACAGGTTTCTGTTGGACATGGCTGGCTGCTCCAATGTCTTTTACAATACCCAGCACCTAGTGTAGCAGGTCCCCACTGTGCTCTCCACCCCTATAAAGGTGGGTGTGGTTCCAGGGACCAGTGCAGAGAAAGGCAGTCCAAACAGAGGGGACAGCCTGTGCAAAGGCTAAACTGTGCAATGTGATTAGGAAATGGCAAGTACTCGCTGTGGCTTGAGCATGGAGCATGGGCCTAAGGTGCAGCGCCATGGCCATACCAATTGGAAGACCTGTCTGTGGTAGGAACTGTCAGTAGCGGGAGACTGAAGGCCCTAACAGCCCGCGCTTTCAAAGAGTGACCTTGTGATTGGTGAAACTGCTTCAATGAGAACTTTGTTGTCTCTTGAGCTTCCTAAGCAAATACTTTACAGAGTGCCAAACATGGGTTCCCAAAACAGGTGCTCAAAAACTGGACAGAACTATAGTTGGTATGTCATGTCACCTTAAAATTATGTGATTTGTGAAAAATCCACAAGGCAGTCTAAAAATAGGTGAGAGAGATGACTAGGAGATAATAGGGTGCACTTATGAAAGGGTCTCTTGGTAGAGGAAATAGAAATGCAAGCACAGTATTGTGAGTTGAAGTGCACGTGGATTGATATGATATTTGAGTCAAATGTCTTTATAACTTAGTGTTCATCAATCTTTTAAAGGACAAGGAGAAAAAGAACATGATTATATGCTGATAGGTTTCAGAGTCACATAAAATGGTGTGAGAATTCATTTTTCATAAGAGAAATGAGGACTGTGGATCCCTTACATGTAATGGGAATCGAGTCTTTGCCCTGCCTCTAATGGGTCATGTGACCTTGAAAAAGGAACTTAAACACTTTGAATCTGTGCCTTAATTTTTAAAATGGAAATAATACTACCTGCTTGTCAGCCTTATTGATTACTATGAAAATTAAAAGATGCCATATAGATAAAAATGTATGGTAAGCTGTAAGATACATGTATGTCTTAAAGACAAGGTATTAGTAAAATAATTAATATGATAACTTTAAAATTTCTGAGATGGAGTTGGTTTGAAAATGCATAATACTCCATATGAACCAGGAACTAGAGTAGAACAAAAATGCTAGGTGGGGTGGGGTAGAGATAGTGAAAGTCTGAAAGAACCTATTCTTTAAATCAATCATCAAATGATTGAATGCTATGAAGAAACTGCCCTCCTGTAGAAGAACAATGAACCATCTAATTCATGATTAGGTCAGTCTTAGAAATAGAGAGCAGATCTAGTCTCCTGCAGTTATTGTGAACAGCAGGCCATTTGGGAAAACTGAGACCTATCGGTGTGACTTTTGTATACCTCCCTTGCTTGGGAGCTGACAGCACAAAAGCAGAGGTGACAGTCCAGAATGAGTTTAATAAATGACACCTTGGAGCAAACACACACCCAGAACTTATCACTGCCAAACTGTGCATGGCTGGACAAATGTGAGTATCTGGACCCAGAGGATCTCTCCCTAGTTGTCTAAAGATGCTCAATGCAAACATTGTAAGGAGCCCAGGGACCATTAAGCTTTCACTTTTTTTTTCTAATGTAGCCTTGTAGCTTAGATTTTAGAAGAGCATCAGCAGTATCTTGCAAATGGGGAATGTCACTGTAAAAATTTACATACACTGGTATTCACTTTTTCTGGTGTATAGTACTACGAGTTTTAACAAATGCAGAGATCTTGTGACCACCACTACAAACAGAAAACAGACCAATTCTGTTATCCTTTGTAGTCAGATTCTTCCTTTCTCCGTAACCCCTGGCAACCACTGATCTGTTCTTGTTCCTATAGCATTGCCTTTTTCAGAATGTCATACAAATGGAATTTTTCAGTACGCATTTTTTTTTCTGGTTTAGGTTCTGAGCTATGACAAGTCACTATGAAAGTACAACTAGACCAGGCCATCAAAAGAAAGCAGAGCTCAGATTCAGTTGGAGATAGGATTAGTTTTAATGAGCCATGTGCTTTCCCTTCATTCTCTGTTACGTGAGGTTGGCAGGACTATGTTCTCGTAAGTCCTTTCTGCATTGGGCCTTTCTTCTCAAGGACATCAGTAGCTTTCTATCACTGACAGAGCCAAACTTCATTCCACAGTCATTGACTGACTGGCTGTTTTTAAATCTGGACACGGTGCAGAATGCTGGTGATTCGGAGGTGAGCAGCCTTGGTCTCTGCTTTGATCAAGAAGCAAGAAGTTCTCCATCAGCTGCTCCCTGTGCCAGGTGTCTGCTATGAAATTCAGTTCGCCTTAGACAACATCTAGCTTACTTTGACCTTTATTTATTCAATATTTGATCAAGTTCAGTGTGCCAGGCTCCTTCTTAACACTTGGAATAAAACAGCAAACAAAACAAAAATTCCTAATGGAATTTACAGTCTAGCTGGTGGAAACAAATAATACCTCATAAATAAATAAATAAGTAAATTATATGATACATTAGAAAGTGAAGGATGATATAGAAAAAAGAAAATGAAGTGAAATAAGAGAGTGCTAGAGTGGGGTAGAGTTGCTATTTAAAGGATTCAGTTTTAGGAAATGATATTTGCTTGATAGAAGTGAAAGGAGTTATCAGAGAAAAGAACATTCCAGGCAGGGGACATGGACAGTACAAAGGTCCTGAGGTAGGAGCATGCCCAGAGTGTTTGATGAAGAGAAAGGACAGATTGGCTGCAGCAGAGAACCTATCGTAGTAATCCAGGAGAAAGATGATGGTGATAAAGACCACACACAGTATTAACAGTGATGGTGAGAAAAGTTGGATTCTGGATACATTTTTTAAAGGTGGATGCAACATGATTCTCTAAGTCTAAGAGTATAGATGTGGGATGTGATTTTTAAAAATATATTTAAAAATGACTCCATTTATTTTGTTTAATGCAAGATAAGTATTAGATACTAGTGGAAATTTGGGTTATACCTGGAGCCAGGGAGATAAAATGGACCATTTCGTTCATTCTTAAGTGTGTGTTTTCACTTCCAAATTTTATTGAAGAGGATGATGAAGAATTTCCTAGTCTGTGCTGTGAAAGAGAAGGCAGCCTCTGAGTTATACTATAGAACTTTTGTACAGTACAAGGAGACAAGTTTTTTTTATTTTCATTGCACTTCCCAATTCTCAAATGTTTGGACTACCACAGTTGCCCAGTACAGCCAAGATTGAGGAATAATGCAGATCTTTTATAATGTGATATATGTGGCTTATTATATTTCACCAAGAACTGCGTTTTCTCTCCCCAAAATGAAAGCCAGCCTCATAGATGATCTGCGAGTTATGTGGGAAGTGTTCCTGTGATCACTATACCTAAGTAACTCTTCCCTTTCAACTTCATCTTGGCCGCCCACAGGAATACCAGGCAGGCCCAGGAAAGGCTTGCTCCTGCAGGCAGAAGCCCATGATATGCACGTCTAACCCTATGCCTGTCATTGCTCACATGGAGCATGCGCCTCAGTCAGGAGGACCTTCACCCTGCTGCCTTCACCCTGTCCGTTGCCTTCTCAACACGGTTGGGCCCTGAAGGTTGAGCCCTCTAACAGAACTCTCCCCATGCCACTTCTGCATCCCCACCATCTGTGATGTTGATCACCATCTCCTGTATCACAGTGACTTGGGCCTTCTGGAGAAAATCGTACAAACAGAAGCATAGTTCAAAGAGCCTCAGTAACACTCACTACTTACCCATTTCCCTCTCCCTCATCTCAGTTTCTGACTTCCAAATATTTCCAGTTATGGTCCTTTTGAAAATAAACTTTTATTTGATCTTCTTACCCTCCTTTGAGTGTGTATAGTTGGTGATGACCAAGTTCTGGTTTAGGAAAAGTTAACAAGGAAAAGAAGTAGGTTCAATAGAATTATGTTCATTAAAAGTAAAAAGAGTAGCTAAAAGGAGTAGCTGAAAAAGGTCTAATAACTAAGTAAATCACTTTAAAAAATATTAGTTATTGTATGTGGTATGTAAGAAAATAAAAAAAATTCAATATCTAGTATTTAGAAAGTAAGCAAAATTTCCTCTTTTCTAAAGAACAGAATGAAATATGGGTAGAAAGGTGATAAATGAACACAGCAGCTGCTACGTTGGTTTGAAAGCTGGTAATGTGATAGTAATGAGCCCAAAGGATGATGGGACCTCACAGGTTGTCCAATAATGAAATATTGAATAAATACAACAGTGATTGCTCCTCCCTGCCAGACAGATGCACATCTGTGCAGGTAGCCTTCTGGCAGGCTTTGGTGGATAAAATTGTCATGCTTTATCAGCTAGGTTTCTGGAAGACCACTAACAAAGCACCCACCAGCCCAATCGTCCCCTAAATAACAATTTTATCCAAAATTAGGGCAATTACCTGGCATCTCTGCTCCATAGACCCTAACATTTGGTCAGGCAACATCAACTCATTCCCAGGGTGGTGGTTGGGATTGCAAATTGACATGGTCTTATTGAAGGTCATCCGTTTGGTATTATTTAGCCCTATTCTGCCAGAAAAATAAAGGTATAGTTTCTGATATTGATAATGAATTCTATTTTTACCAAGTGCCTAGGGGAGAATGAAAAAGGAAATAACAACAACCTGCATCAAAATAAGAAAATAGGTAGAAACTATTCCATTTTTATTTGATGAAAACTATAGATTTCTTTGGACAAGTTAATTCTAAAGTAGCCAGAATTGCCTCTTTATTTTTCTCACAGTTCTGCATACTGACTTTGCAGGTTACTGGTTCCAGTCATAGGTTAATACAAAATTTGGAAATTTGGAAGGATACTTTTTGCTGTTTTTTTTTTCTATCATCACTCTGATTACTGTTTATTGATCTCAAGATAAGAGCTGCATATTAGCAAAGCTGGGAAACAGAGATTTGGAGTTTGATGTAGCCTGTAGAGAGACCAACAAACCACAGTCTGTGATGTGTTACTTCTAGAAGTTGAGCATGTAGTAGACACCCAATAAAAGTACTTTCTGATTTGCTTCAAAGGGCTCTGTGGCCTTTAAGATAGGGATTTCCTAGAATTATTGGTATACACATTAAATAATGGAAATGATTAGTGGCAGTAAAAGTAGGACCCACAGAGAAAGGAATCTTTGTTTCTGTTCCTCACACTGTGAGGAAGTTTGTATGTGGGATTTTGTGACTAGCATGTAGTAGGTGTTGCACGAACATTTCTTGAATGAACCTAGAATGGAAAATGCTTATAGTATTCTTCCCTGTGGCTTTCCCAGAGGCTGTATTTCCTCAGTTCTACTGTCAGAGATTTAAAGTGCTTTGTGGTTTGGGATGGAAAGAAATTGAATGTCAACTCTGCAATGTGGGCAGCAGAAATGAGGGATGCAACTAATGCAAAGAATTGGGCAGAGGGATGTGTAATGACTGATGAGTTCAAATTTACCATAAATTCTCCACTTAACTTATTAATGTCTACATCATGCAGGGGCTTATGGGGCCCCTTTCTTCCAAGGTAGAATAGAATTGACGTGGTGCTTATCAAATTCATGGTCATAAGAGACTTTTATAGCTTACACACTTGTATGCACAGGATTGGATGGGAAGATCCATATCCATTGCATTCCGTTGGATGTTTCTGGTTTGTTGTTAATGTTTCAAAACTCTTTCAGTGCAAACTAAAACACCTCACAGACTTAGCGTTAAGGCATCCTCCACACACTGACTCTTAAATCTGGTATTTAGTTTCATGACGAGAATTGAGCCTGACGGTGATGCTGTGGAGTGATGTCTGTATTGGGCTGAATTCATTACCATCTTTACACCCAAAAGAGAGAAGGATTGGGGTGGGTACTCGAGAGATGGCAGGTTCAACAGGGCTGTCTTCTGATATAAAGCATAATTATACTGGTCTGTCTCTATTAATATTGTTCTGTAGGCAAATATCCTACTAGGAACTGTATGTCACAGGTTTCTCTGATGGGGATAGTATGTTGAGATACACCCAATGTCTTGAAAGTGGGAGTTAAGTGCTGATGAGGTGTATGGTGTATATCATCAACACTATATATCGAAAATAGCACCCACTCTAGTACTCTCTGTCCTTTTGTCTTGATTACTTTTCCATTGTGTGTGTGTGTGTGTGTGTGTGTGTGTGTGTGTGTAGTTTATTGTCCCTTCCTTATACTAGAAGGAAGTTTCATGAGCACAGTTTGTCTGCCTGTTCACCATTGTACCCTGGTGCCTAATACGGTGCCTGCCATATGATAAGCACTTAAAACATTTGTTAAATTAATAAACAGTATACTCTCTGACAGTCCTGAGTCTGAGTGTAGGTATCCTTGCTTTAATTTCTTTTCTGTGCGCTGCTTTTCTATCCTTGCTTTAATTTCTTTTCTGTTTAGCTGTTGCTCTCATCTGGGGCCATCCGTTGGAATCCAGAGCTGCAGCTTGGTTGAATCAGTAACCCTTTCTTCTTTCCAGTATGGCTGCTGGCCAAGGAACTTCAGAAACAACTCACCCTGCTTGCCTCTAGTGACCTCAGCTTGGCCAAAGGCAATAGCTCTTGTGCTTTAGCTACTCTCACATCAGACACAGTGGATTATTATTGTGAGTTGCTATCACTCTTTCCTTGGCTAAGAACCCCCCTCTTGGTTTTTAACTTACCTCTTCACATTAGTCCTCTTGGAAGGCTTTTCTGCACTCAGGGTTTTTAACAACCACTTAAGTGTTAAGGAAAGCCGGAATAGCACAGTGAGTGAGAACTTACACATTGAGTTCATGCAAGCCTTTGTTAAAAGCCTAGTGTCTGCATTTGCCAGTTTGTACCCTTGGGCAAATTACTTAACCTTTTTGCTACTCAGGTCCCTCACCTGTAAGAATTAGTTAATAATAATATCCACCTCACATACTGGTATAGAGTAAGCATTCAATAGCCCTTGCCTATTATTATTACTAAGAATTTGTGTGTAGACAAACCTCTTCAGGTTTACATATTTGCTGACTCTAAACCAATCTCTCATAGGCCCCACTGGATTTAAAGTTAAGAATCATCTAGTAAAAGCTGAGCTACCTTTTCTCCCCACCCACATCTCCCACCATGCCTGCTAACCTAGATTGCCTACCTGTAGATTGCATGGGACAGCAACATTTAAAACAACATTTTTTTTGATAGGGAAAAAATTTATATCAAAGGAATATTAATTTTCATTAAACAAGTAATGGCATTTACCAACTTTCACTATTACCAGGATTCATTTAAAAATATTTTAACTCCCTGAAAATTTAGGATGAAAATATCTTGGAATACAGAATGAAAAGTCCTTCTCAAAAAAGCAACTGTATCTGTGCTGTGCTATCTGTGAATCCATACCTTTACTACACTGCCTTTGTTTTGTTTTTCTCATTTCACTAGAACACTATGAAAAATTAGTGCAAACAAGCACTTTTCTGCAGCCTAGCAATTGTAAACCTTTCTCTACTATGCCGAAACTATCTCAAGCTATCCCTTTAAAAATCTTCCAGGGACATTTCTATAGCCCCCTTTGAACACTCTTTTAATGGTCAGTCCTACCGTCTGCCAGAAATATTATTCTCATTTGAAACATCATGACCCATATGTTGTAGCTCGTGACTTGTTTTAATTCACTTTAATATCTCCTCACTAACCATCAAATAATAAATGCATACCTACATCTAGAGATTTTGCTTGTATAATCTGCATAGAGTTGGGACATACAGACTATCTTGGTTATTCCACATAACATTCTGTTACAACCAGAAAAAATTTTTTTTCTTTTACACAGAATTGTGAGACTTTGCTCCCACCAGCTGGCTTCACCCATAATGCCCTTACCCCAGAACATCCTGAAGAGCTAAGACATAGCCAGATAAAAAGTTAAATAATGCATGAGGTAACAGTTGTTCAAACAACAATATAAAGAATGTCACAAGACAGTATATGATTAATTGACACATTAATGGTGTTGAAAACCCATGCTTTAGTAGTCCAGAATTAGCATTCTCTGGCCCTTTGAATGTCTGTGTTTACTTGTTCATGAAATAGCACGTAACTGCCTTCACTGCATTTTTCATGTATCTCTATTTCTATTCCAACTTTCTAATTTTTGTCTAATTCCTGATCTAGGCAGAGGTCTTTCTAACCACTGTCTCCAGCATCTCCCCTTTTTTCCTATATTAAGTCCTTCCAACTCCTTTGATCAGCCTCTTCACTTCTTAAGTGCACTGGATACAATGATTTTCATCAAGCACCATCTTATGTTTTTATATTCTCTGTAATTTTTCACAGACTCCCAGTTATTGACTTACCAAATGGCCCTCTTCTGGCTGGTTTGAGGCTACCCTAAGGATGTCACCTCTCCCTTCTTCCTTGACTAAACACCTTCTACCCACCAGTCAAGCCCCTTCACATTTATTCTCTTATTTCAGATATTCAATCATGGTGCTTTTTAGTTACCAGTCTGTGGTGTTTTTTAGAACTAAACTGCAACCTTAACACTGGCTTAGGAGTCAGGAGACCAAGGCTTAAGTCCTAAAGAGCCTCATACTGGCTAACTTTGATCAAGTCACTGACCCAGTGAAAACCACAGAGTAAAATGGTGATTCTAGAAATTGGTCTTTTTAAGCTTCATTACTTGATCAAATAAAAAAATGGCAACCCTATGAAATAGGCTTTGTGCCTAGAAACAACAACAATGATAATGATAACAATAACAACAACAAAATTTGTCTTCTGAAATGTTGCTGATCTGTGTAGTCTCCATGTCTGACAACTCCTAGGTTAGTAGGCGTGGTGGGAGCTGTGGGTGGGGAGATGACGTAGCTTAGTTTTGATCAGATGGTGCTTAACTTTACATCTGGTGGTGTCTGTGAGAGATGGGTCCCGAGAGTCAGTGAGTAGTAAAACCTAGGGAGGTATGTCTGAACACAAGTGACTCACAATAATAATAGGTAAGTTATGGAGGGTAACCAGATTGATACACCAACAAATAAGAGGATAAGGTGACCGAACATTGTAACCTCTGAGCTTTACATAAATCAGTCAGTTCTACTACTATTCTGCAGCTGATTACACCCCGTTGTTTCAATTGAGTGCCTGGTGCTTTTGACAAGCAATGAAAGAGGAGTAACAGCATTGGGTCTAGGACATTGCTTAACCTTAACCCACTGGAGGGATTCTCACACACCTGTTAGGATGGCTGTCATAAAAAAGACAAGAGATAAGGGTTGGTGAGAAGGTGGAGAAAAGGGAACCCTTGTAAACTGATATAGCCACTGTGGAAAAACAGTATGGAATTTCCTCCAAAAATTAAAGTAGAATTACCATGTAATGCAGCAACCCCACTTCGGGTATACGAGTATGTCCAAAGGAAATGAAAATAGGATATTGAAGAGGTATCTGTATTTTGTTCACTGTGGTATTATTTACAAGAGGCAAGATATAGAAACAGTCTGTGTCCATCAGTGGATGAATGAATTAAAAAAATATTTTATACAGACAATGCCAAAAAAAGTATACATATTTCAAGAAAGAAAAAAAACTGTATTAAAATTGTGATACTCAATATATCAATAACAATAAAATGAAATACAGGTCATGCTTGACTTCTGCAATGACAAGAGGTGCTCCAAGTGGTAACCATAAGTATTTATGTCCTACGTAGATAACATCTCTTAAAATGTGTATATACTTTTTGGCACACCAGTGTATACATATATGAAATTATTCAGCCATGAGAAAGAAGGAAGCCATTAGCTTGAGGGTATTATGCTAAATAAAATCAGCCACACAGAAAAAGAAAAATACTGCCTAGTAAGGCTTATATGTGGAATCTGATAAAAAAAAAAGTCACAGTAAAGAAACAGTAGAAAGGTGGTTCCCAGAGGCTGGTAATATGACACAAACTTGCAGCTGTAAGGTGAGTAGGGCTGAGGATCCTGGGGTAAAAGATGGTGACTGTAGTTGATAACACTATTTTGTATAATTAAAATTTGCTGAGAGAATAGAATTTAAGTGTTCTGTCACACACAAAAAGATAATTATGTGAAGTGATAGATGTGTTAATTAAGTGGGGAGAAACCTTTCACAATGTAGATATTTTATTTGTGTGTGTGTGTGTGTGTGCATATATATATATATATATATATATATATAGAGAGAGAGAGAGAGAGAGAGAGAGAGAGAGAGAGAGAGCAAATTACCATGATGTACACTTTAAAGATCTTATTATTTCATGTCAATTATAGTCAAGTATACTTCAATAATGCTGAAAATTTTTTAAAATTTAATGATATCAATGACAATTTTTAGGTATTTTAGTCCATGGTTTTCAAGTGAAAGCCTACTAAATATTTGCAGCTCTTCCTCTGTTAAAAATCCCTACTCTGGCATCACTTTAATTTATTTCAATAATTTCTTTAACCATTGTCCAATAAAAGGATAAATAATATAAATGTGTTGCTTAGGAATTTTATTCAATAATAGCGATTTAGCAGTATTGTAACAATGGTAATACCTTGTGTTGTGTATCATTTGTCAGCTGGGCAAGTAGTATTCTTTCTCAATTGGACAATAGGGAGGCTGACCAGACGTCCCAATTTAAACAGAATAGAAAACAACAGTACTGTCCCATTTCAAATGGTACATATGGTCACCCTAGTCTCACAGGACTAAATTCAAGGTGTCAGCAGGCTGACCATACGTACCTTTTGAAACAGGACAGTACCGTTGTTCTCTGTTCTGTTTAAAATGAGATGTCTAGTCAGCCTAATAGTAGAGATTTGGTATTTCAGATTAGTGGTCAGTGTTATGTATATATAACCTAAACATCAGGTTGATCATCTGTAGCTACGGATCTAAATGTTGAGGGAAAAAAAATTTGTTTGATATTATTTATGTACAAATATATGTAGATATTTTTAAAGAAAGGAATGCCCTATAGCTTTCAAATTCATGAATAACTGCCCCAAGTGATACTTGTCATGAATATAAATACAACTGAAGAGACAAATTTAGTACATAAATAACCCAAGGGCAGCCAAATGAAAAATGATTCTCACATCTAAATGTGTTGTCTGGACAGTGAAAAAACATGTGCATATTTTAAACGTTCAACATATGGGGAGTTGAGTTATCCAGTATCAGGATTGATTTATTTCATTTTATTTTTCTTGCAAGTAATCAACTAGCTCTAGACATAATCAATGAACAATTTATAGGTAAACAAAATCATTCTTTTCAACCATATTCATACTCCTGAGAACTATCTCTGGGTGAACAATGTTGGAAAAAGCATAGACTTAGGCTAGAAAGCCTGAGTTCCGGTCCCATGTTTTCTAAGTAGTAATTGTATAACTTTAGGCAAAATGTTGTCTTCCTTATGCGAAAGTTTCTCCACGTGTACATACTTATAATGAATATGATCATGCTAAAACCTAAGTCTAACACTATATCACTGCTCTGTTCAAGGCCCTCCCATGGATTTCAATAGGAATAAAGACCAGTTTTTCAGTAGCCTTTGAGGCTGTAGCTCTGGCTCCCCATCTTTCCTCTGACCTTGACCCTCACTAATTCTCTCATGCTTACTCCATTCCAGGTGTGCGGACCTCCAGGAAACCAAGCATGCTCCCTCCTTCCTTTCCTTGGTTATCCCTGTGGTTCGCTTCCTTTCTTCCTTAAGATATTATGTAAATGCCACATTGTCAATGAAGCAATCATGTCTCAACACTACTTAAGCCTTTCTCTGCTTGACTTTTCTCTATTGCATTTACAATTATCAAACATACTGCACACTTTACTGGCTTGTCTGGTTTATTGTCTGTCTCCCTTATACTCATAGAATGAATGCTCCACAAGAGCGGGATTTTTGTTTGTTTAGTTTAGTGTTGCATCTCCATCACCTAGAACCATACCTAGAACATAAAAAGCACTTCTCAAATATCTATTAAATAAATAAATAAATTGATCAGATGTTTCAGTAACGTGTGTAGTTTACCATATTATGCTGGTCACTGAGGATCCAAAGGTGAATAAAATTGCAATCCTAACCCTTAGGGAGGTCACAGTCCACAGATGTGAGCCAACTCTTGCCCAACAGCTAGGTAGTTTTAATGAGGTAAATAACTACAAGGAATATTGGTTACGTGGAAGTGGGAGTTTCCATGGAGGAAAGGATACTCAGGCTGAGATGTATAGTATTCCATCAATTGGATAAAGCCAGAAGTGCAAGTATTAAGGGGAGAAAAAGATGGAGGATAAGGGCATTTCCTGCATCACAGAATTTTAAAAATTAAAAAGAAATTTGTATATATGGAAGTGTTCTGGAAACTAATGCAATAGCAGAGTATGTGTATTATCATTATTTACCTGTGTTATTTTTCCTTTTTTCCTTTGGCATCATTGCACAGAATATTCCCTTGTACAACTTTATGGCAAAAGACAATCATACATATTTAAATTTTACTGGATCAGATAATCAAAATTGAGATATTCATGTTGATCAAAGAATATGTGTCAAAGAATATATGAGATGTTTAGCATGCTTGAGCATTTTTAAAACTTGTTTTTCAGTAATTAAAAGCTGTTATCTCTAACTTCTCAGGCTGAGTACAAATTAAGTAGGACAGTCTGAAAAAAGTTAGTCTTAAAATAAGCCATGCTATATTTCTCAAGTGTACAAATTGTTAATTAGAATTGGGAAGTGAACACAAGAGGCTTAAAATATTAAGACCTTCAGTTTCAAATTAAAATTGAAAATGGACCATGCTTGGTACCGGCATTCAGAAAGAGCTATGAATTATGGGGGCTGACATGGAAATGGAGAAATTTTGAGATATTTAAATAACTTTTATTTAAAATCTGCCTTTTTATTTTAGTAGGCACCTTTGAATATTCGAAAACAAAATACCTTTTGAGAAGATGTATGAGAAATCATTTATCTTTGAATTTTTACATTTAATTTACATTGTTATAATACACTCAAACTTTGTACACTTTGAAATTAAATTGAGTTTTGTTCTTTAGTCATTTAGATCAGGGGTTGGCAGATTACACACTCCAGACCAAATCCGCACCTGTTTTTATACAGTCTGTGTGCCAAGAATATTTTTTACAATGTTAAATAATTGAAAAAACATAGGGGAGAAAGGGGAGGGAGTGGGAGAGGAGGGGAGAAGCTAAATATAAGGTGATGGAAAGAGAAGTCACATTAGGTGGTGAACTGATTATACATCAAGTTGACAATGCACTGTAGAATTGTATGCCTGAAACCTATGTAATCCTTGCTAACAGATGTCACCCCAATAAGTCTAACAATAAAAATGAATTTAAAAAAAAGAAAAAACATAGAAATGTTAGTAACATTTGTGGCATAAAAATTTTTATGAAATTTTGATTTGAATGTCTATGATTGGAGCATTATTGGAGCACAGTCACACTGATTTATTTACGTGTTGCTTATGGCTGCTTTCACCTTACACTAGCAAAGGTGAGTGGTGGCTACAGAGATGCTATAATCCGCGGTGCTGAGAATATTTACTATTTGTCTTTTATAGAAAAAGTTTGTTGATGCCTGCTTTTAATCATTATTGTTAATAGCACGCAAATTATGTGAAAACATTTTTTTTTTTTTTTTTTTTTTTTTTTTTTTTTTTTTTTTTTTTTTTTTTTTTTTTTTTTTTTTTTTTTTTTTGCTTTTTGGTATGTGGGTAGTTCCCTGACAGGGAATTGAACCCAGGCCGCAGCGCTGACAGTGCCAGCGCTGAAGCCTTAAGCCACTACACCATCAGGGAACTCCCCATATGTGAAAACTTTGATTATAACAATATAATATATCTGCAAGAAAAATAGCCTATTTATATTTTAAATAAATAATCATTTTTCAGTCATAGATTTTTTTATCTGTTTAATTACTTTTCTAAATACTACTGGCCCATTAACAGAACATACAAAACCATAGTTTTACACATAAATTTTGGTTATTTTCAATATGTGTTTGTCGATGAGGGAGAAATGAACATATTTTATTTAAGTTTGAAGATTTATAACTTTTCAGTTTTTGGACATATGGTAGGTGGGTCTTCATTTGAACTCTTGCCTCCAATTCTACAAAGTAGGGGAACTGAGAAAAAAACACGGAGAAACAGAAAGAGTGGAGGAAGTGAGCAGAGTGATAGCCAGGCAACTACTAATTTGACATAAGTCACTTTAAAAAATGAGCAGAGTAGAGTCAAAGACGCACATACATCTCCGTGCCCTGTGCGAATCTGTGGGCCCTACGAAGTAGGTTAGCTCTAGGAACTCCTCACATCACAAAGGAGCAGACTGAAGCACGGAACGATTATTAGTCGTACTGTTTCTTGATAATGAGACCTAACAATTTCAATCCATGCACCTAGGAATTATTAAGAGTCCAAAGGTTATAGAAATATTTAATTTCAAAATTACCTATCATAATGACCTTACATGAAACTTTCAACCTTATTTAAGATACAGTACTTAATGTTGCTCGTGCCTGAGACTCATTTATTGATAATACTGAGTACCTTTGGTTTCCAGACACTGTATGCTGTATAAAATACAAATAATGCCTTGAAAGGTGCTGAAAGGTCAAAAGGCCCTGTTGGTTAACAAAGAAAAAGGTTTTCTGGAGGATGCAAAAATTAGTGAGACAGGCTGTTTCCTTTAGTTGCAGTTCACTAATTATTAGGCAAAAAGCAAGCCATATCCCATTGTCTAGGAGATACTGCAGCTTTACCTGCCTTAGGCAGTCTTCATGAGAAAGAGACTGTAACATCAAGGACTTTGTAAACAGGTCATATTTCAGGGCCACTTCTGCACTGGGAGCTGGTCATCCTGGCATAAGCTTTGCTTGGCTTCTGCTGGAAGTGCCCTCTTCTACCAACAGCTGTGGCCACCTCACTCCTCAACAAAAGCTTCAACCTGGAACCAGTTGATTCCTAAGTAAAAAGACACTTTAAGAATCCCCAAATTAGCACATTATTTGACTGACTATCAGTTCCTGTGGGTTCTGACCTTGGACCCCAGCTCTAGGAACTAGGCTTTAAAAAACAGTTTGAAGCTCACCAACTCCCTAATGGGCACCTGCTGTTCTCTTTGATGCTACCCAAGTGCTTGCTTCATTCTTGGCTAGACCTTCTCCCTCCGTGCCTGTCCTACTCTGGTGAACGTGTCATGATTCATGGTCATATTCTACTTCTGGGACAGTGCACCACAGGTGGTGGACCTGGACACCTTCTATCTCTGCATCTATAGCCCCAGTTTTAGACTCCACATTGAAAATGCTCAGTGAGGAGAGTGCACCATTTAAGGAGTCAGGAAGGCATGGGCTTCCATTCAAGGCCGTATTTGACCCTCACTGTTGGAGGTTTTAGATGTGGTATTTTTATGACCTTGGGCTTTCTCTTCACAGGCTACCCACTCCATTGTAGTACCAAAGTTGAATCTTCAAAGGTGGCTGAACTCTTCAGTTTTTACTTTATTCTTTTTCAATTCCTTAATTCTTTTAAACCAAAAGTAGTCTTGATTGTTAGAGGTTGGAGGTAAATTAAGTAATTCTTAGCTGGATTGTGGAAAGTGCATCCCACTTTCTAAAAGCCAGAAACCCCCACTGACACAAATAGCCTGTTTTGTATACGCTTCTGTAATTTGCCTGGTTTCCATCCAAGACTAGCTGGACAACTTTACCCTGTCACCAAAGAGCACAGTGTCTGGTCTGATCCTGCTCCTCTTTTCCTAGAGAACAGCATGGCTGAAGTACTTTCTTCCAAGTGCTGTCTTATGGTCACACTCTGGGTTTCACAGGTTTGCCTCAGTCAGGGACTGGGTCTGCTGACCTTTTTCTTGTGCAGACAATTTGTTGTAGGCGACAGACCTACACCCTCTAAGCAGTGGGGGAAATAAAGTGAAATAGGAAAAATAGGCAATCACAAATCTAGTGCTTTGTTTAGACTTAGGCTGTCAGCTCCCGTCTCTCATCCACTTTTTGGTAGTCATTGGAGATGCTGAGTATTACTAACTTGAAGAATTGACTGGGTTTTAAGTAATTGAAGAACAATATCTCTCCTGGGGATAATGAGTCATTTACATTGGAGCAACTTTTATTTTTTCATCTGGAACTATATAATGCAAAATTAATTTTGTGTTTTCAGCCTCTCATCATCCTGTGGTATTTAAGCATTAAAAAAAAAGGATGTTATTAACAACTGCTTCCTGGGAGGAATCTTACTGATTTAGAATTTATAAACCCAAGGAAGAGCTATATGAACCATGAAGACAGTAGAAAGGAATGATAAGAGCAATCGTGCCATCCAGACTCAAAGAAGATAAACATGTACTGCATCTTCTGTCCTCTAAATGGACACTGCTTTTGGTCAGTTTGCTGCAAAGCTCTGTTGGGTGGAGCGGAGTGTGTAGCCAAATAGTAGGGATAGATTTTAGGAATGATTAAGAGTTTAAGAAGGCAGGATCAATGACATTCTCCTTTTGAGAATAGAATCCATCCCTAACAATGAAAACATTTTAAAGGCAAAAGTATTTTCTTAGGTGACTTTGGGCTGAAAGAAAAACTACCTTCAGTAGCCTCACAGGTCTGCATTCTTATTACCTAATTTGTTGAGTTTAGGGGAGCAGCTCAGGCAGTATTTAAGTTTTATCTCAGTATTTGTGTGTCATCAGTAATTTGCTATAGAACTCGGGTTTGCTGAGATTCAGTTCCCACTACAGTAGGTGGCAAGTAGGGATATCTGGACAAAAAAGAATGATTCTACCTGGGGTGATGTTGTAGATTATCAGGTAATCTTTCCTGGAGCTATAATGTCATACAGATCATTGACTCCTAGGGTAGTGTTTTGTTGTTTGTTTTTAACTTCCAAACTATTTGGGGAGTTGCTTCATCTCTGACCAATCCCTTATGCTCATATACATGCAAAAAAAAAATCCTCTCTAAGAAGGAAGAGGTAGTGAATTTGCATCTTTCTGTTGTGTAATTGCCCTGATTGGTGTCAGGTCAGGAGCTTGTGAGCACACGCTTGTTTTTATGTCCTGCTTACACTACACTCTTTGAACCCCTGGTATAGCACTTTCAGGAAGCCTCTGAGCCATCCCAGGTAGAAAGCAGGTAATTGAAAGCAGCTCTGAAGCTGGATCTGCTCACCATGATCAGTTATCATCACCCAGACACAGCCTCTTGTGAAGGCTTAGTATCTGAGAAGTCACCCTCTAAAATCTTAGTGGCAATTAATAATGTCCACACCTAAATCAAAGCTCCTACGGCTGCTCTTGCTGGTAAGATGAGATTCTCCCTGTTTCTTTCATAAATTAGTTGATAACTGTCTCTGCTTCTTTTTTGAGTGACAGGATTTTAATTACACAATGCTCAGGAGCACAAAGCTTCATCTGCTGGCCAGCAGACAATGGAGGCTCATGATAAAAGCACATTAAACCTTCATCAAGGTTGTTTACACATGTTGTAACAGTGGCCGTGGCCGTCTCTGATAGCAGGGACAATAAATCAAAACCTTAGGATGTTCTTTTCATTAACCCATGATATTATATAGCCTGTGGTGGCTTTTTAACTATCCATGTGTAAAATGGAGTAATGTAATTTGTAATTACTGGAAATAACTAATTTTAATTCCCCCAATGAATATTTAGGGCTCGCATGTGGTTTGGTAGATTCAAGTTGGCTTTGAAATAATGCATTGGTAGTCCCCTATTAGTTGGCACAAACTACCATGCGTGCTGGGAACATCTGTAGGCTTCTTCCTCAGCCCTTTACTGGGGATGATACCCTTCCCATAGCTCAGAGTACGGCCACGATAGTGGTGGCATTGATCTCAAACAGATAACAGAAAGAAAAACTGCCTGGTCCCTAAGGAAAAGATGTGATGAGAAGAAGAAATGAAATGTGGGAAGAGAACTCTGAGAAAGTGGGAGAGATCTGTGTTCTTCCCCAAGTTGTCCCAGGTGCATAGATTTAGTCTTGTTGCTTAATCTCTCCAACCACAGTTTCATCTGTAAAATGGAAATCATAATCTCTGCCTTGTTCAGAGGACCAATGAGATAATGTCTGTGACAGTGCTGTGCTGGTTCAGTAAAAAAAGCTCAGTAAATCTGGAATCCTTCATTTGTTCACTCATCTGCAGTTTGTGGCAGAGAGTGGTCTGATTTTTTTCTTATCTATTCCAAAAGAACTGTATGAAAAATCAAGAATGCTGTGGCCCTTTTGAAGTCCCCGAATAATCATCTTTGTGTTTTCTAGCAGGGAATCACAGGTGAAATTTCACATTCAGAAACCTAGCTTTGATGCCCAGGATATGGATTTAATTTATAATTTGGGCTCAAATTCCAATCTAACCAATTAATGTAAGAGAAAATATGGCAGCAAGGAGATATTTTAAAAACATGCATATCTACTTTGAAATGCTGAGTCAAGTTTTCTTGAGTTTCTAGAGGTTTCTGGAAATATTTGCAAAGTTGTTTCATTGAGACTGTTAGAGATAGGCAGACCTAAGACCCTGAGAGGTGATTGACAGCACAATCCCATTTGCAAGTTGGCCTAGGATTGTACAGTCTTCCTGTCGTCCATTCTTCAGTCTCACCATCACATCAGCAAACAGCCATTGTTGTCTTGTTTACCATCAGCTGTTGATGTGTGTAAGGCTGACATTTTCAATTTGTGTTTCTACTTTTTGTCCAAGCAATTAGCAATATATAGGACACCAAAACTCTAGACATGACATGGTGAGATAGAACATTTTTATTTCTTTTAATGAAATACATTGGGATTAATTCTGCTTTACTCTGCCTTAGGTGTCATGTGATTGCTATTATTTTATTAATACTTAGAACTTATTAATATACTATAATATTAAAATATTATAACTATACATTAATAACAGCATATAATAATAGTCACTAATACTTATATTTTATATATTATGATATATGTATGTACTTACCATCTGCCAGGTTCCAGACCTTATATACATTGTTTTAAATCCTCACAACATCCAAGCAAGATGGAAATTATTGTCCCAAGGTTACAGATAAAGTAAGTGAGTGAGGCTGAGAGAGGTTTAGCAACTTTAAGTGCCACATATCTAGTAATTATAAAAGTTAGGATTCAAATATAGTCTGCTCAGATGCTAAATCCAAGCAGTTTTTACCATATCCTGTTGCATCTCTTTCTTGGAAAGTGGACCAAACTCCAGCAAAAGATGTTGCTGCAAAACAAGTTCTTGGTATTGTCACAGGAAGGAATTCAGGGAAGCACTGAATAAGCCAAGCAACCAGTGGATTTATTAAAATAGGTGGGAGCAGCAGGCCAGGAGAAGGGCAGCTGCTCTGAAGAACAAAGGGGCTTAGGAATTTATACCTCAAAATCAGGGTACAAAACATTCAAAATTCAGCAGTGGCATGCATGATAGGCATTTCCAGGCAAGTTCTCACTTCTTCCTGTCAGGAGGTAGGATTCCCTGGTCCTTATTTGGCTCTAGTCAGAACTGTCATAGCGTTATAGGGGGTGGAGATGTTCCCTGCTAGTAATGCTAGTAATACTGTAATCCATTGCGATTAGCTGAAGTTCACCTTGTGGGACAAGATGGTGTCCTGGGTCTGCTCTCTGCCACTGAAATCTAGTTCTGGTCATTCAGGTAGCTGTATTTTTTTCTTAAGAATGAGCTCATCTCCTTCTTTCTTACCACCCCCCCTTTCCATAGCCCCATTTTTTTCTGCCTATGTTAACAACGTGTTGCAAATGGAGTAACAGTCCATAGCAGTTTATAACAGAGCTCTAGAGCTATTGATGTTTTAGTCTCTGTTAATGCTGTCAGTGTGCCAGATAAGTGTCACTTTCATGTGGGCAAATTTTAACTACCTCATGAACTACATTACAAGAAAATGCTTACTTGACTACAGGTTGTTTATGAGTGCTCTTAAGTGAGGTGAATCATTTAGGGCAGTTTATTTTCACAGTTACACAAGGGTTGATTAATAAAATACAAACAGAAGTTTGAGCAAGCTCAGCTGGCACTAGGTGGACATAAATTATGAGTGATAAGAGAGCTGATCTTTGAACTTAAGGAGCCCTAATCCCTGCTTGTATCGCAATTCAGATATTACTGACTTGAATTTCACAATGCCAACATTTTAGTAAATATGAAGATATTTCTTTTAGAAAATCTGATTTGAACCTTATTTACTATAGGTTTACTTTCTTCTTCTTCTTCTTTTTTTTTTTTTAACTGTACTACTTTAGGCCAAAAACCTTGGAGTCATCCTTAACAACTTTTATGCAAGTGGGTAATTTCATATTAGACAGAGCTGGCAATTGACTGATATTTTGGACTAAAGCGGCATTACAATCATTGCCTGGTCTCTGACATAAGTGGCCATTCAAGTAGTATAATAGACCCTTGGCTGCTTGAGGGATATAGAGGACTGACCTGGCTTTGCACCTGGAAGGCTTCCTTCTCTCTGAAGGTTAGATGATGTTCAAGGAAAACAGTGACTCTTATGTTTGCTCCCAGTTCTACTTTTCATTGGCTATGGTAGCAGTAGGTCTTCAAAGCAATGGTAGTATGAAATGACCAATCCCCAAATCAACAGGTATTATAAATACTTCTTAACAAAGGAATAGTCATAGGGGCATACAAAAGAGGTAAAGAAATTCAACAACAAGAAGAACAAAATTAGTCACAGAACTATATTGACAGGCCATCAATAAAAGCAGTAATAAAAGGGTCACCATCATGCAGTTTAACCCTTTTGGTGCTACTGTAGTCAACAGTAGGGGCTGGGTGCAAATACATGTTTTCTGCAAGTTTTATTTGTTATTTAGTTGTTTTAGGTTCATTTATAGGGTCGTTAGAAAGAAACAGATAACCTGCAACTATAATTGATCCCTCTGAAATTTGTATTTTGGCCCAAGTTTTGCACAAAATATTCAGCACTGAGATGAGAGGAAAAATGTTTTAGCAGCAATGGCAACAAATTCTAGTATGTCTACAGTCAAATTTGTCTTTATCTTTTCATATTATTATTGAGCCAATCAGTTTGACCAACCTGATGCAATATTCAGAAATTTATGCCCATATTGTTTATACTCTTACCTGCTTCCAAAAGAGATAAAAAAAAAGTAGATAACTTTCAAAAGTCCTGGTCCAATAAATAAAAAAAAAAACAACAATGAAAATCAAAGAAAAAAAAACAAAAACCAAGAAATAACAAATGCTAAAAGACTATGATTAAGAAAAAAGTTAAGTAAAATATGACTAATTGAACTTTTAAAATAATAAAAATTAAATAACAGAAGGTAGATATAGGAAGATAGTTTTTAAAACAGTATGTCAAGCAATTTAACAATAACATCTAGGTACCACTTCGAACATACTATTAGTACTTTATGCTGCAGTAACAAATAATCTCAAAGTCTCCATGGCATAACAAAATCGAATTTTTTTCTTGCTCATGCTATGCATTGAATATGGGTTTAGTGTTGCCTCTGCCTCTGCCTCTAATTGATCAGTTTCAGGCCCAAGCTGATGGGCTCCACCATCTTTTGGACCTTACCCATAGCTTTCTTGGTTACTACAGCCAGGGAGCTGGAGAGCTGACCTCTGACCATTACATACTTTGGCCTAGAAATGTCTCATTACTTCCAATCACTTCTTTTTTTTGGCGGGGGGGGGGGGGGGGGGGGGGGAGAAGGCAGAGTAAGTCACGTGACCGCACCTAGCTCCAAAGAAGCAGGGCATTTTAATCTTTTGTGGATAGAAATAGA